>PVIY010017359.1:0-31602 GCA_004026745.1 Myrmecophaga tridactyla
TGTAGGTATTATAGACTCCAGCTGGGTTTTCCTCGATTAAACTGGCCTCCTATCAGGGGGAAGGAGTCACCTGCATCAGTTTTCCCTGAGGGTGAGACCCAGCAGGTTGAAAGACTTTCCTGTGAAGTCTCTGGGCTCTGCTTTTCTTATCCTGCCCAGTATGTGGCGCTTGTCTGCCTGCAGGTCCCACCAGTATAAGATGACGCGGCACCTTTAGCTTTGGCAGACTCTCACTGCTGAGGGCGTGTTGGAGACAAAGGAGAGGTTGTAGGCTGGTTTTAATGGCTTCAAATTGCCAAGACCTGGTGTCCGAACTCCTTGAGGGAGGGATTCCACCTGAGTTGGGCTTCACCCCTCCCCTGGGGAAGGCACAGGTGGGAACAATCCCTGAAATCAGCCCGTTTCTGCCTATGCCTGGGGCAGTTGCAGCCCTAGAAGTCCTGCTGCTGAATCCAGAGGTAACCAAGCCTCCATAGAAACACAGCCACAAAAACCTCCATTTCCTCCCCTTTCCTCTTTTTTCGTTAGCCCAATGTGAGACCTCTGCTTTGACCAGGTTCACCTGAGCTGGGGGCCTATTTTTGTAGTCAGAATTTGTAAATTAATTCCACAATTGGGGTTTGGTTGGGCTCAGCCCCTGTTGCTGGTAAAGTCTCTTTCCTTTCCCCTCTGGGAAGCAGTCTATGGGGGAGGTGCGCAGGCCGCCACGGCCTGGGGAACTCACGGTTCTGGGGAGGCTCGCAGCTGGTCCAGCTGGTCCAGACTGGGGTACGCTGTGTGTTCGGTTGGTGACGTGGCCCCAGGAGCTGTTCTGTACTGTTTCTGGTTATTTAGTAGTTGTTCTGGAGGACGAACTAAAATGCGCACATTGCTAAGCCACCATCTTGGCCACACCCATGGTTCACTTTTTTGTTTTACAGTCCTGTGTTTTTGTTGTTTTTATTTTCTAGTAACATATATTCAACCTAGAACTTCTCCTTATAGCCATATTCATACATATAATTCATTGTGTTAATTTCATTCATATTGTTGTGTTACCATCACTGTCATCCATTACCAAAAGGTTTTCATCACCCTAAACAGAAACTCTGTACAGTTAATCATTAATTCCCCGTTCTGTATCCCCACCCCAGCACCTGGTAACCCCTATTCTAGTTCCTGATCCTGGAAATTTGCTTACTTTAATTATTTCATATCAGCTGTAAAAGGAAATTAAGTTCTGAGAAATGCGACAACATGGGTGTACCTTGAAGACATCATATTGAGTAAAATAAGCCAAATACAAAAGGACAAATTCAGTATGTCTCACTGATATTAAATAATTGTGTAGAGCTTTGAATGAATATTCAAAACCATCTTCTCCCATGAAATAGATATTTCATGCAATAAAAGATTTTTCTATTCCACTTATATAGGTTCTCTGAAAAGTAAGTTAACCTCTAAATAAGGATCAACAGTTAATCAGATTGAATCTTCTCCTTTGAGGCATACTGATGATCAAGTGAAGGTCTCATTCCTTATTCACCTCTGAAATAAATACTTCTTTGAAAAAAATGCACATTAAACAATATGAATCAAGTTATTTCTTCAATAGTTATTATCCTAAAAGATGTCTAATGGAGTTTTTCAGAAGGACACATTTTATTTTTTTGTTTTGAGAATTGATATTTAGTAAATGAGGTATTTTCTTTCCTTAAAGGTATCATTTAAAGGATGTGATTGTTGGAAAAATTTACTTTTTATTAGTAAGAATAAAAATCCAACATATGGAGTTACAGCTGATCAAAAAAGAGATCACAGGGATTGGTAAGTTGAAAAGCATTTGAATTTAAATTCTTGGTTTTAGTTGAATTTTAAAAATCTTAATGTACTATTTAAAAAAAATTAAGTCCATATTGGATATTTACCTTGATACTAGCATTGCTGATAAGCTACTGAGGATTGTTTAAAAATTCATTTTTGAATAGGTATATTTGCATGGTTCAAAAGACATATAAAAGGCTATACAATGAAAAATATACTCTTTCTGTTCTGTAAATACTCATAAGTAATATGTTTATTATAAGTTTTAAAATCCTTCTAGCACAGGTTGTTCAGTGGCAGAATTCTCACCTGCCATGTGGGAGACCTGGGTTCGATTCCCAGCCCATGCACCGAAAACAAACAAAAAGTGAATGAAATTCCCTATGATATACATATCACATATCTGCCTCTCTGTATGTGCATGTATAGATATGGAAATACATATATGCAGGGAGATACATTTAAAAAATCCTTCTATGTATTTATTCACATACAAGCATATTATCCTCTCTCCTTTTTTAAAACATTTATATGGTGGCATACAACACATCTTCCTTTGCACTTAACATACCTTAGAGATCTTTCCATAGCACTGTGTTGAACACTTCCTCATCTTTTTTATAGAATTCATTTTATGGATGTACTAGAATTTATTTAACCATTTTCCTATTGGTGGACACACAAATTGTTTCCAGTCTTTTGCTATTAAAACAGTGCTTCTTAAAGAATGTCATTTTGCATGTGCATATAAGATAATAGCTTAGAAGTGGAATTGCTGAGTCAAAGAGTATATTCATTTGTAATTTTGATACATACTATCAATATGTTCTCTTTAGGAGTTGTGCTAATTAATTAGCATTACTACCAGTAGTGAATGTAGGTGAGTGCCTCTTCTTCCCATCTCTCATCAGCACAATATTACAAAGAACTTTTAGCTGATCTGATGGGTGGGGAAAACTTGATTGTAGTTTTTTTGTATGCTGTATGGCGGGGTCACGTTTCATTCTTTTTCCACGTGAGTATTCCTTTATTGCAGCACCATTTGTTGAATTTTTGTTTGGTTGGTTTGTTTTTGTTTGTTTTGTTGCTTCCTTGTGTTTTGGGGAAGTGCATGGGCCAGGAATTGAATCCGGGTCTCCCACATGGCAGGCAAGAATTCTATCCCTGAACTACCCTTGTGTCCCTCTTGATTGTAGTTTTAATTGACAGTTTTCTTATTCTGAGTGAGGTTGAGTATCTTTTCATATATAGAAAAGACATTTCTATTTCTTTTCTGTAATCTATTCCTATTCTTTGTCCTATTCTCTGTTGGATTATTGGCCTTTTTCTTATTAATTCATAGAAACTCTGCATATTAGAGAAATCAATCCCTTTTTCTGCATTTAAGAATAGTAAAAACTTCATTTTTTGAAGTTTATATAGTCATATTTTTCAGATTTTACTCTTATGGCCTCTGGATTTTGTGTCCCAGTTAAAAGACCTTTCGTATGGTGAGGTTTTGAAAATAATTTTCTGTGCTAGATTCTACTAAATAATAGTTTTATGACTTTGTTTTGCTTTTTGTTTAAATTCTTACTTCATTTGTAATTTGTCCCACTGGAGGTTGTGAGATATGTATCTAACTTAATTTTCCAGATGGCTAACCACATGACCCACTACTTTTTCTTTTCCTTTTTTCCTCCCTCCCTCCCTCCCTTCATCCCCCTCCCCCTCCTCCCTCCCTACCTCTTTCCCTGCCTCCTTCCTTCCTTCTTTTGACATAATTTCCTATTTAAAAGACAGTGGCAAAAATTACTTTTTAAAATCCTATTTTATTTATTAAACATACCAACACACAAACATTCTTACCATATGATCATTCCATTCTTCATATATAATCAGTAACTCACATCATCACATACTTGTATATTCATCATCATGATCATTCCTTAGAACATTTGCATCAATTCAGAAAAAGAAATAAAAAGAAAACAAAAAAAATTCATACATACCATACCCCTTACCCCTCCCTTGCATTGATAACTAAATTTCAGTTACTACTAAATTTATTTTCAATAATTTTCAAAAAGCATTTCAATCTAATAAATTTATTTTAACATTTGTTCCCCCTATTTATTTTTAATCCATATGTTTTAATCATCTGTGATAAGGTAGATAAAAGGAGCATCAGACACAGGGTTTTCACAGTCACACAGTCACATTGCAAAAGCTATATCATTATACAATCATCTTCAAGAAACATGGCTCCTGGAACACAGCTCTACATTTTCAGGCACTTCTGTCCAGCTTCTCCAGTACACCTTAACTAAAAAGGTGATATCTGTATAATGTGTAAGAATAACCTCCAGGATAACCTCTCGACTCTGTTTGGCATCTCTCAGCCATTGACACTTTATTTTGTCTCATTTCGCTCCTCCCGCTTTTGGTTGAGAAGATTTTCTCAATCCCTTGATGCTGAGTCTCTGGGAATATTTAAATTAATATTTTCATTATTGCCCTAGGACCTAGTACAACAACAGAAACAGAAACAATTGCCAAATATGAAATAATGGATGGTGCACCAGTAAAAGGTAACACGCTTTTAAGTACTTCGTTTTTTGTAAACAGCAGTGTTTGTGCAGTTTAGTTTGAAAGTAGTTATTTAGTATGAAAGTATGAGTTTTTAAACTTATCCTCATAATGATGGTTCTTGAGATCATCTTTGTATAGATGCAAGATGACTATATAATTCTAAGTAGTCTGAAATAAGATTAAATTTTTCACTCAGCATGAATTTAGAATTTACAAGAGACATTGTATATAGCTCTTCTATAGTTTGGAATCTGTGACATTTTGCTTGTCTTCTGTTTTGTTCCCTCCCTCCACCGTGGATGGGCACTGGGAATCGAACCCCGGTCTCTGGCATGGCAGTCAAGAACTCTGTCTGCTGAGCCACCTGTGGCCTGCCCTTGATTGTCTTCTGTTTTAATAGTTCATGAAATTTCAGTAAATTTTTTTTTCTCATGCTGAACATAAGATGCAGTATAGCTGAGCATTAATTTTTATGGGATCTTGGAGTCCCTGTTGCTCCCAAGAAAACAAACAGTACCATTACTTGTTAATCTTCAAGACAATGAAATCAATATTTATCATTTTAAATTTTTATGTCTTTGGATTTTATTCACTCTGTTAATAATTACTTCAAAAGGTAGTTGAGTGGCAATTACAGATGGGACTTTATGCTTTAAAGTTCCCAACCATCCTTTTAGTTAGATGGTGGTATTGTTTTACAGATCAAACAAAAGCAGTCCAAAGAAGTTAAAAATTTTTTCTAAAGATAATAGACTTAATGATTACAGAATTTGGGGTTTGAGCCCAGGCCTTTCTGTCTCCAGTCCCCAAATTGTGTACTCTTGTGTTATGCAGCATTACTTTGTAAAATTCCAGCAGCTGCAAATTTTTATGTAAAGAGATAGGTCTTATATCTTTCAGGAAGATTCAAAAGAAAGTATGCAAATAATTACCTTTCTTTTTTGGTTGTAAGGGAATGTTAACTGTTCTGTACATGTTTGTTGCTTTGGATGAATTTGTAATAGATATTTCAAGAATTTATACTTATAATTAGAAATTATTGAGAAAGCAGAAAATAACAAAACTACTTATACAGTACTTATTTGCTAGTGCTATGTTAAGCACTTTACATGCTTTAACCCATATGGTCCTTATACATTCCTTATGAGTTGGGTATTATCCCCATTTCACAGATGTGAAACTTGGAGCAGAGATGTGACTTGACCAAGGTCACACAGCCAGTAAGTGGGAGAATTGGAATTTGAATCCAGGCATTTTGGTCCTAGAGCCGTGGTTCCCATCCAGGGGAATTTTGTCACATACCCTCTCTGCCAGAGGACATTTGGCAATGTCTGGAATCATTTTGGTTGTCACACCCAGGGATATAGTGGGTTAGAGGCTAAGGATGCTGTGCAACATCCTAAAATACATGGGAGAGCTCTCACAACAAAGAATTATCCAGCCCTAAATGTCAGTAGCACCAAAGTTGAGAAATCCTGCTCAAAAGTATTTATTAAGGTGCATCTCATCTGAGGAACTGAAGCATTAGTGTTTTCTCCCTAATGCTTGGATCCTAGGTATTATGTGAATATATTTAATGATCTCTTAGAATTAAATGAAAAGTGCTTTTCTTCTAGGTGAATCAATTCCAATAAGACTATTTTTAGCGGGATATGACCCAACTCCAACAATGAGAGATGTGAACAAAAAATTTTCAGTAAGGTACTTTTTGAATCTAGTCCTTGTTGATGAGGAAGACAGAAGGTACTTCAAGCAGCAGGTATGGTGCCGCCCATGCTGGTATTTTTTTTTTCTGTTACAGTTTTAAAAATCCTAGAAAGTACTCACTCGCTTTCCTAAGCTTTAAAATTGTATTGGGCAAGTAGGGGTTTTAAGTGAAAACATGGGGGTGGTATGTTAAGGAAATAGGCAAGAATTTAATCCTGTTGTGACAGATCCCTCCCCTAATCATTCTGCAGGACTCAGGAATGGGCTATAATTAGCCGGACTTTTCTTTTTCTTAAGGACATTTTTAATTAAATCAAAACAGTACCTGCTGTTAGTCTTTTAAAAACAGAAAAACTTTATGCAAGAGAGTAGAGAACATAGAATGAACTAAGAGTTACCAGAAATTCTATCACATTAGTTTTCAAACTGTGTATGTGTATTTAGATTGTATCATGTGTGTTGTGAGCTTTTTCTCTCAGTAGTGTCTTGAATATCTTTCCCTTATCAACAGTGTAGATTTCCATTATCACTTTTAATGGCTGCTTAGTACTGTCATTTACTTGATATAATTTTGGGTTTGTCATTTTCCCTTATTAACCAATTCTGTTATAAATATGACCCAGTTCTAATACTTTCAGATCTAGTATTTACCATAAAACTTGTTCTCATTTGAACATCAGTTAAAAACCATTGATGAATTTTGAGTGAAGACTGTGATTAAAATAGGCTTTTATTTTGAGTCAGATTAATAAATATTTGAATGTTAGTTCAAAGTGAGATTAGAAATTATTCTGTGCTGAAGTACTGTGAAGAATACAAAAACTATTTTTATAAACATTTGTCCTCAAGGTCTTTACATTGCAGGTATGTGGAAAAAAGAAAAACTTTGTAAGTTAACAGAAAACTTAAATAATGCTTTGTCTTATTGCAGACAGATTGCTGCTATAATACTGTATAATTAAATTTAGGTAATTTTAAATTACAAAATTGTTCAATTTCAAAATCAGTTACATTATTATGGCAGCACTATTGAAGTAAATGTATTGCTTCCAGTGGGAGTCATGTTCATATTCTTATATGTTGGTGAAGTAATAAACAAAATAACTAGAGCCAGTTGTGAATTTGTGCAGCAAATAATTTTTGGAATTTAGAAGAAAGAATTCAGGGTGGTTTGGTTAGGGTAAAATTTAGATAGGCAGAGAAATAGGGATTTGAAGAACATATGTAAGAGATAGGACAGATTTATTTGGAGTACATTGGAGGCTGGTGAAGGGAGGAGGGTGATGTTACTAAATTGGGTAAAGATTTACCCAATTTATCAAAACCAGGGAGATTTATCCTGAAGGCAACTGAGAACTACTAAACAGCAGTCCAAGCAATGTTTAATTAATCTGGTACTGATGTATAGGATGGGTTAGAAAGAAGCCTCAGGCAAGAAGGGCAGAACTATCTACAAGGAAGTTGTTTAGTATTTAAGGTTGAAGACGAGACTGCATTTATATGAGGGCAGTGGAATGGTAAGCAAAGGACAGATTTTAGGAATTTTTTAGATCAATAATATTTTAAGACTTTGGGCCTGATTGGATTGGTGTGATGTGCTTGCGTGCTGGTGGGGAGAGCAGGAGATGCAGAAGGGGTAGTCCAATATTAGGGTGGAAAGAAAAATGGATCAGTCAGGAAGGAAAAAGCTTTTGTAGGGAAGAATTTAGTTTTCCTATAGTTAAAATTGAGGTGGCAATATCTTCAAGATGAAATGTTAATGTATGAGAGAACATTAATTTGTTGATATCTTGCATTTTTTTTAAGGAGATCATTTTATGGAGAAAAGCACCTGAAAAACTGAGGAAACAGAGAACAAACTTTCACCAGCGATTTGAATCTCCAGAATCACAGGCATCTGCTGAACAGCCTGAAATGTGAACTGAATGGGAGTAAAAAAGAAAAACAAAAAACTCCTGTAACTATTGAGATTAAGTTCAGCAGGTTGAAGATGGTTGCGGCATGTAGGGGTAAAAGGCCAAAACTCCGTTTATAATAGTCTTCCTTTATCCTACAGTGCTGCATATATTTTATGATATAACTAAATGTTCTTCATGTATATACATTTTAAAAAGTGCTTTCTTTGAGACACTGGAACTTTCTTAAGCTGCCTCCTTTTTTTTTTTATTAACTGCACTTTGATTTGATGATAAGCACTCAGATATACTTAAGAATAAATATTAAAGATTTTCCTGTGAGTAGGCTGGTTATTTATAATTTTGCTTTCTTTCTGCTTAGTGTTGATTATAAATATTTTTCTCCCTTTTCATGCGAATGAGTACTTACTCTTTTCCTGTGGAAACATATTTTATGTCCAAGTAAAATGAGAAAACCTGAATAGCCCTTATATTATGCAGAGATTTAAAACAGCATCTCAATTTTTTAAAACAACTAAATTGTTTTTACATAAGTTTGAGAAACACATATGCAGTGTTGAATTGTAGGTGCCTCTGAGTCTCCCATTCCATGGGTTCCTGAATTTGTATCCTCTTAGAAGTCTTCTGTCATATGAATATTAAATTTTTTTTCCAAGGGAATATGTGGCATGTTACTGTAATCAGTCTTTTTTTTCCCACATGTTAAGTAACCATTCTGCTACTTTTCAGCATTGCCACTATATGTTTTCTGCAATGTGGAATTGACCCTATGTTGGTGTTTTAAAATTTGTTAAACTGTGTAATTTTTCCATAAATACTCTGAAATATGTATGTGTATTTTTTTAATTTAAGGAATCTTTTTGCAATATATGCACTATTTTCTTGGCCTCACAAATTTATTCTCTTCACATTTCAGGTGAAAATTTTGGGATGGGGGACTCAGGAGCATGTGTGAAGCATGTATTTTCCAGATCTGGACAATTTCATGTTTGTTAAACTGGAACTTTGGCTAGTTCAGCCTCAAATTTAAATCTTACCACCTGTTTTAATTTTTTTAACATTAAATTCAAGTCATTTATTCAACGTCTCTGAAAAAGAAGGTTGCAGTCATCTGATTCTGTGCATGGGATCTGATCTCAAATAGAGTAAATGTGGGATGTAGATACCAAAACAAAGCCTGCTGTGTGGAAACTACTTTCATTTATGGCTCATTGGTTTTTGTACCAATATTTTTTATACACTTCAGAGTAAACCTTGTCAGGTAATACTTTGAGTAAGCTAAATAATCCAAATTAATTTCCTTAACCTGTTTTACTACAATGGCACTTTGATAAAACGGCTGATAAACAACTTCTCTATTGGCAAAAAGTTCTGTGCTGGAGCATCTATTTTAAATATAGACATCTGTGAATGGTAACATTTCCCTTCATGTAAGTGCCTGTTCAGAATTTCAAAACTTAATGCCAAATATTTTCGTGATCACTTTACATGTAGTAATTAAAAATTATTCAAATAAATTTTGAAAACGATTTGTATTTAACCAGCCTCAAATTGTGCAACCATGACGTGTAAAAAATAAATTGAAACATACTGAGCTTGCTCTTTGAATGATTAAAATAGCTTTGTTCTCAAATCTGTTCTCATTGTCAGATTTTTTGTTGAGAATCAGTTGCTCAGTGATTTAGAAATCTGTAATTGTAATGCTTTTATAAATATTATCTACTTAAATTTTAAATACTTTTAGTTAGCTGGCTTACAACACAGTCTCTACTATATACACAGGATGCTTACTTTTGCTTGAGACTTTCTGCTGCATGACCAATTTAAAGAATAAAAATTTAAATTCAGTATTTTGGTGATCTGAGTAAAAAGTCTGCCAGTTAATTAGAAATAAACTGAGAAAGGAATTGTCTTTAATAAAGTGTCTGTTAATCCAGTGGTTCAGTCACACCAGACCCTTGGAGAATGTTGATTCTCCTGCTTACTCTCCAGCTGACTTTTACTAAGGCTCTCCTGGCAGCTCTTGCCTGACACCACTTCCATCTCCAAATCAAATAGTGAGATGATCCTCTCCTGTGCTACAAAGGCATACTAGACAAAATATGAAGGGGAGAAATCTATTAAGTATGTGCTTTCTGAAACCTTTTATATCAGGTTTTGTAAATATCAAAAACAAAGGCAAAAAAAAAAAAGCAAAAGCAAGCCACAGCTAACACCATACTTGGTGGTGAAAGACTAAAAACTTTCTGCCTAAGAACGGGAACAAAACAAGGATGTCCAGTTTTACCACTACTACTTAACATTGTACTGGAACTAGCTGTTCAGTTACACAAGAAAAAGAAGTAAAAGATAAATTGGAAAGCTCTATTTGAAGATGACAAAATTCTATATTTAGGAAAATACCAAGGAATCTATGAGAAAGCTACTACAGCTAATAAAGAATAGCACATTTGCAGGGTATAATATCAACACACAAGAGTCAGCAGTGTTTCTATACACGAGCAATGAACAATCTGAAGAGGAAATCAAGAAAAAAATTCCACTTACAACAGCATCTACAAGAGTAAAATACTGGGCAGTGACATCTGGGAAGATGGTGGAATAGGATAGACTGAGTTCACCCCTGTTCCAAGGAACAACTGGTGAAGTGATAGAAAAACGACTGGGACAGCAGTTCCAGAGTGGTAGTGGCCTGAGATGGTCTTATATACTCTATAGGGAGGTCCTGGATGAAGAAGCTGAGGAAATGGGGTATAGAGAACAGGGTGGTTGGGCTCCATGGGGACTCCACCCGGGACAAAATGCTGGGCTTACAACTAACAGGATATCAACCCCCTCAGCTCCACAGATTGGAGTCCCCTTGGGGAACCTGGAAGCCAATAAATTTGTTCTCCCTGCTCATGGAGATCATCCAGCTAGTGCACAGAGCCTACTGCTCCCCTTTCCTAGCTCAGAGCACTAGGAAGACAAGGACAGGCAGGCAGGGATGAGGAAGGAAGACACACTGCACCCTGTGCCCCAGTGGCCATGCACGCACGCACACCACCCACGCACCACACCGACCCACCATGCACATGTCCCCCGTGCCCTGCTCTCCTGTGTTGCACCCTTTGCAGTCATACTCCTGTACCCCATCCATGGCCTCCCTGTGCCACATATCCCCACACTCAAGTTATGTCCTATGCCATCCCATGCACCCTGCCCCATTCCCCATGCTGTGCCCCGGCCCTGTGCCGCCTTGTATTGCACAGTGCCGTTGCACCATGCCCTGCCCTGCAGCAATGCCCGTCGCGTGCTTCACCCTTCCCTGCACCCACATGTCCCAGGTGCTGCCAACTGCACCCCCTGTGCACTGTGCCCCATGCCACAGCTAGCTAGCAGGCATTTCCAGTTTGGCTGTGGACAGGGGCAACTGACAAATCCTCTCCCACAGTCCAAGTTCATTCCAAGTGGGAGCATGGGAGCTACTAGTTTGAACGGGCCTATAAGCGGAATCTCTGCTAAGGTGCACACTGCCCACCGCTAGCCCTAGGGTTGGCGGCTTTCAGCATGCACTGGGATCAGTGAACCTCAGAGGAATTGCACCAGGTCCCCAACCAGCTCAGCTGTGTGCCAAAGCTGGGGGGAGGCAGGCCAGAGGAAAAGAGGAGGCCTAAGAGTACCATCTTCTGGGAAGAAATGGGAAATGCAGTCTGGCAAGCTGCCTATCTGTCTAGCTTCAAACAGATCCTCAAGTAGAGTTGCATTTCCTGCATGAGGTACAGGCCTTGGTTTGGCGGGAATTACTGATAAACCAAGTGCAAAAGGAGACATTCAGTACAAACCCATGAAAACACAAAACCTTAGAAAACTGAGGGAAACCAACTTTTAAAATAATCCTATCAAGATAATCAAATACCTCAAATCTAACAAAATCACAAAGCATATGAAGATGCAGGCAGATGTGGCTCAGCCAGATGGCCAAATTAAAACATAAGAGAAGACACAGACTTTGGAACAACTAATCAAATGTATTCATACAACTTTCCTAAATGAATTCAATGGGTTGGCTAATGATATAAAGGATATCAAGAAGACACCAGAAGAGCATAAAAAAGAATTTGAAAGAATAAGATAAATAGCAGATAACAGAGATGAAAGATACTGTAGACCAAATTAAAATTATACTAGAGACATAAAACAGCAAATTTGGAGAGGGAGAAGTAAGAATAAATGGGCTAGTGGACAGGACAATTGAATTCAAATGCACAAGGGAACAAATGGCAAAAAAGATGGAAAAATTTGAATTGGATCTCAGGGAAATGATGGACAACATGATGCACCCAAATGTAACAATCATTGGTGTCCCAGAAGGAGAAGAGAAGAGTAATGGGTAGGAAGATTAGTTGAGGAGATAATCAAAAGCTTCCCAAACTTTATAAAAGACATAAATATGCAAATCAAAGATATCCAACGAACCCCAAATAAATAAATCCAAATAGGCCTACTCCAAGACATACACTAATCAGTCTGTCAAATGTGAAAGAGAAGCAGAAAGTCCTGAAAGCAGCAAGAGAAAAGCAACTCACTACATACAAAGAAACCACATGAGACTGAGTTTGGACTACTCAAAAGGCACTATGGAGGCAAGAAGGAAATGGTATGATATATTTAAGTTCCTGAAAGAGAAAGACT
Source organism: Myrmecophaga tridactyla (assembly GCA_004026745.1). Classification (NCBI taxonomy): domain Eukaryota; kingdom Metazoa; phylum Chordata; class Mammalia; order Pilosa; family Myrmecophagidae; genus Myrmecophaga; species Myrmecophaga tridactyla. Next base: position 12,672 of record PVIY010017359.1, read on the forward strand.
TCCAGTGAAGAATTCTATCTCCAGCCGAGTTGTCCCTCAAAAGTGAAGGAAGGGTGATTCAGTGGTAGAATGCTCACCTTTCATGTGGGAGACCTGGGTTTGATTCCCAGAACATGCACCCCCCCCCCCCCCCCAAAAAAAAAGTGAAGGAGAGATTAAAATTTTCACAGACAGACAAGGGCTGAGAGAATTTGTCAACAAAAGACTGGATCTACAAGAAATATTAAAGGGAGTTCTGTTGGCTGGAAGAAAAAAAAAAACAGGAGAGGGAGGTCTGAAGTAGGGCACAGAATTGAAGACTACTAGTAACAGTAACTATGCCAGTTTGAAACTGTTATGTACCTTAGAGAGCCATATTTTAATCCTGATCCAATCTTATGGGGCCAGACTTATTGTTTAGGGTAGAAACCTTTGATCAGATTGTTTCCAAGGATACTGAATCACTCAATTGTGAGTGTGACCTTAGATGGAGATGTGATTGTACCCATTCAAGGTGGGTCCTGATTAGTTTACTAGAATCCTTTAAAATGGAAAACATTTTGGAGAAACCTTAGATGCATATGCAGATGGACATTTGAAAATAAAGAAGCCCCAGGAGACACCAGGAGCTGAAAGAGCTGACAGACATTTTGAGGTGCTTAGAGTGCCAAGAGAGATCAGATGCCTAGACACAGATGTTTGGAGATGGAGAGCCCAGTAGATGTCATCATATGCCTTCTCATGAGATACTAGCAAGCTAGAACCCAGAGTTTTGCCCTGGAGCAGCTAAGTGAAGGCCCACAGATGCTTAGAGAGGTAGCCACTGGAATCAGGAACTGGAAGCAACAGAACCAAGAGCAGGGACATCAGATACCTACAATGTGCCTTCCCAGCTGATATAGACACCAGTCAGCCCTTCTTGAGTCAAGGTATCTTTCTCTGGATGCCTTAGTTTGGACATTTTTATAGCCTTAGAACTGTAAATTTGTAACATAAGTTCCCTTTATAAAAGCCATTCCTTTTCTGGTATATTGCATTCCAGCAGCATTTAACAATCTAAAACAGTAACTTAAAGGATAAAAGGAGAAAGAGAAAAAAGAATATATAGACCTGACAAATAAAAACCAAAGGATATAATGGTAGATTCAAGAAATGCCTTTACAGTAATAACTTTGAATGTTAACGGACTAACTCACCAATTAAGAGATACAGATTGGCAGAATGGGTTAAGAAATATGATCCATCCATATGCTGCTTACAAAAGACTCATCTTATGCCCAAGGATACAAATTGATTGAAAGTGAAAGGATGAGAAAAGATGGTCTATGCAGGATGTAACCAAAAGAAAGCAGGAATAGCTATACTAATACTAGACAAAACAGACTTTAAATGTAAAGATGTGATAAGGGACAAGGAAGGACATTACATATTGATAAGAGAGACAACTTACCAAGGAGAAATAACAATAAAAAATGTTTATGCTCTATATCAAGGAGTTTGAAAGTACATAAGGCAAACATTGGCAAAAATGAAGAGAGCAACAGATGTTTTAAAAATAATAGTGGGCAACTTCAGTATGCACTCTCCTCTATAAATAGAACAACCATACAGAGGATCAACAAGGAAATGGAGAATTTAATTGATAAAATGAATTAGGCCTACCAGACATATATAGATTGTTATATTCCATAACATGAAGATACACATTTTTCTCTAGTGCTCATGGAATGTTCTCCAGGACAGATCATATGCTGGGATTTTATAAATTTTAAAAGATTGAAATTATTTAAAGCACTTTCTTTGATCACAACAGAATGATGCTAGAAATCAATAACCACCAAAGAACCAGAACTTTCACAAATATATGGAGATGAAATAATGCACCCTTTAATAATTAATATGTCAAGAAATTGCTAGAGAAATCGGTAAATATCTGGAGACAAATGAAAATGAGACTACAACTTATTAGAATAGTTGGGATGTGGCAAAGGCACTTCTGAGAGGGAAATTTATTGCTCTAAATGCTTATATTTAAAAAGAAGAAGGGGTGCATGGACAGTTCAGTGTAGAATGTTTGCCTTCCATGCGGGAGATCTGGGTTCAATTCCCAGACAATGTACAACCCACCTCCCTCCCCCCTAAAAAAGAAGAAAGAGCAAAAATCGGGGACTTAACTACTCACCTGGAGAAACTAGAGAAACGACAGCAAACTAATCCCAAAGCAAATAAAAAAAGAGAAATAGCAAAGATAAAAGAAAAAAATGAATTGGAGAAAAAAAATAATAGAAAGAAACAGTAAAATCAAATGTTGGTACTTTGAGAAGTATAAATAAAATTAATGGGCCCCTAGCTAGGCTGACAAAGAAAAAAAAATAGGTGAGGGTGCAAATAAACAAAATCAGAAATGAAAGGGGGTCATTATCACAGACCCTGAAGAAATAACAAAAATCATAAGAGGATACTGTGAAAAACTAAACAGCAACAAGCTAGAAAACTTAGATGTAATGAAGAAATTCCTAAAGACACACAAACAAACTACATTTTCTTGAGAAGAAATAGATTTCAAAAACAAAAAAATAAAACAAAACCAATCACAAGAAAAGAGATTCAATCAGTCATCAAAAATCTTCCTGCGAAGAAAAGCCCAGGGCTAGATGGCTTCATAGGGGAATTAAATATATATATATATATATATATTAACAAAATCAATCTACATACAATAGGAACATTCTTAACATATGAACATTCCATACTTGGTATGCAATCAGTGGCTCACAATATCATTACATAGGTTTATATTCATCACCATGATTATTTCTCAAGAAGTTTTTCTCAATCCTTTGATGCTGAGTCCCAGCTCGTTCTAGGATTTCTGTCCCATACTCCCAGGGAGGTTTACACCCCTCACAGGGGAATTTTATCAAACATTCCAAAAAGAACTAACACCAATCCTGCTCAACTTGTTCCAAAAACTGAGAAAAATGGAATACTACGTAATTCATTTTATGAAGTTAAAATTACCCTAATACCCAAACTGAATGAAGATGCTGCAAGAAAGGAAAACTACAGGCAATTTTCCTAATGAATATAAATGCAAAAATTCTCAACAAAATATTAGCAAGTCGAATCCAACCTCACATTAAAATAATTGTACACCGAGACCAAGTGGTGTTTACACCATGAATGCAAGTGTGGTTCAACACAAGAAAATCAATTAATGTAATACAGCACATTAAATCAAAAGGGAAAATCACATGATCATCAAGATTGATGCTGAAAAAGCATACAAAAAAATTCAGCATCCTTTTCTGATAAAAACACTTCAAAAGGTAGGAATTGAAGGAAACTTCCTCAATATGATAAAAGGCATATATGAAAAATCCATAGCTAACATTGTACTCAACTGGGAGAAACTGAAAGCCTCCCTGAGATTGGGAATGAGACAAGGATGTCCTCTGGCACCACTATTATTCAAGATTATACTAGAAGTTCTAGCTAGAGCAATCAGGCAGGAAAAAGAAAAGATGAGGATTCCATTGTCACCACTATTATTCAGCATTGTATTATAAATACTAGCTGTAGCAATTGGACAGGAGAAGGAAGTAAAGGGCATCCAAATAGGAAGGGAAGAAGTAAAACTTTCATTATTTGCAGATAGCATGATCCTATACTTAGAAAACCTTGAGAAATCTACAGTAAAACTATTTGAGCTAATAAACAAATTCAGCAAAGTGGCAGGATACAAGATTATTGTACAAAAATCAGTAATGGTTTTGTACAGAAGCAATGACCTATGTGAGGTGACAACTATGGAAAAAATTCCATTCAGAATAGCAACCAAAAGAATTAAGTATCTAGGAATAAGCCTAACCAGGAATATCAATGACTTATACACAGAAAATTATGAAAAATTGCTAAAGGAAATAAAAAATGACCTAAAAAGATGGAAAGATATTCCACACTTATGGATATGAAGGTTGAATATTGTCAAGACGTCAATTCTACCCAAACTGATCTGCAGATTCTATGCAATACCAATAAAAATCCCAACAACCTACTTTGAAGACTTGGAAAAACTGATTATCAAATTTATATGGAAGGGAAAGAGGCCTTGAATAGCTAAAGATATCCAAATAAATAAATAAATAAATAAATAAATAAATAAATGAGTAAACTGGGAGGCCTATCACTTCCTGCCTTTAAAGCTTAGTATAAAGCCACATGGTCCAAACTGCATGGTAGTAGCACAAAACAGAAGGACTGATCAGTGGAATAGAATTGAGAGTGCAGAGATTGACCACTAACTTTATGGACATTTGTTCTTCAATAAGGCCCCCAAATCCACTGAATTGGGACAGAGTAGTCTTTTCAATAAAGGAGTATGGAAGAACTGGATTTCAATAGCCAAAAGAATGAAAGAGGACCCCTAACTTACACCCTATACAAAAATTAATTCAAAATGGATCAAAGACCTAAGTGTAAGTGCCAGTACCATAAAACTCCTTGAAAAAAAAATGTAGTGAAACATCTTCAAGATCTAGCAATAGGAGGTAGCTTCTTAAACTTTATACCTAAAGCACAAGCTGTGAAAGAAAAAAAATAGACAAATGGGAATTCCTAAAATCAAGAGCTTCAGTGCCTCAAAGGAGTTTGTTGAAAAGGTGAAGAGGCAGCCAACTCAATGGGGGAAAATATTTGGAAACCACATATTGGATAAAGGCTTGATATCCTGTGTACATAAATTATACAGCTCACCAACAAAAGAACAAATAACCCAATTATAAGGGCAGAGGAAACGAATAGGCACTTTTCTGAAGAGCAAATACAGATGGCTAAAAAGCAGTTTGGTGATTTCTCATAACTAAATATTGAGTTGCCCAATGACCCAGCAATACAAATACTCGGTGTATACCCAGAAGAGTTGAGGGCAGTGACACAAACAGAAATTTTACACCGATGTTCAGAGTGGCACGATTCATAATTGCCAAGAGATGGAAACAATCCAGGTGCCCATCGACAGATAAATTGATAAACAAAATGTGGTATATACGTATGATGGAATATTATGTAGCATTTAGACAAAATGATGTCCTGAAACACATGACAACATGGATGAACCTTGAGGACATAATGCTAAGTGAAATAAGTCAGACACAAAAGGACAGATACTGTATGATTCCATTATTATAACTGATAAGGTCGCCAGTGTTTTGGAGCAGCTAGAAGGAAAAACCTGCATTGACAGCATAGTAGCCCATGACAAACTCTGGGAACTGTTCTGTAAATGCTTGTTGAAGTGTGCTCTGAAAATCATTGCTTTTTTCTTTCTTTTATTTGGATATATGTTATATTTTACAACTACAAATGATTTTAAAAAACTATAGGCAGTTATAGTAATATTAGATAAAATAAATTCCTGAAATAAAAAGTTTGAAAAAATTTAGTAACATAGCTCACTACTATAGCAAAGTTGATATTTGTAATAACTTTTTTACTTTGCTATTTTGAGAATGCATACAGTTTTGATAGGTAATCAAATGGTATTTAACATACTGTTTAACATTTAGAATTCAAATAACTCTGATATCTGTATATATATTTTTTCCTTCCCTGCTTTAATTTTAAATTGGTTTATGAAACATATTGTACAGACTTTACGATGATTACATAGATTTTTTTTCTAATATGCCTATGGATAAGCTAACTAAGACAGTCATTTTAGGTGGTTAAAATGTTTTACAACGTTAATTGTAAAAATATTTGTATCTTCATATTTTCCTGAAATAAGGAAAATATTTAGTAACATGGGTCATTACTATAGTGATGCAGATATTTGTAGGAACTTTCTATTTGATATTTTGAGAACATTTACAGTTTTGACAGCTGAGCAAATGGTATCTAAGTTAGTTTTTAATACTTAGAATTTAAAAACTTTTGGTATCTGAACATGTTGATTGTTTTCTTTTTGCCTTAATTTTAAATTGGTTTATGAAACTTACTGCACAAACAGGCTTTACAATGATTATATGGATACTTTCTTTAACTATGCCTATGGTTAAGCTAACTAAGATATCCACTGTTAGTGCTTCTAAGTATATTGGTTTTTTTCTTTTTTGTTTTTGTTTTTTCAATTTTTTTTTTTTTTTTTTTTTTTTTTTTTTTTTTTTTTTTTTTTTTTTTTTTTTTTTTTTTTTTTTTTTTTTTTTTTTTTTTTTTTTTTTTTTTTTTTTTTTTTTTTTTTTTTTTTTTACATGGGCAGGCACTGGGAACCGAACCCGGGTCCTCTGGCATGGCAGGCAAGCATTCTTGCCTGCTGAGCCACCGTGGCCCGCCTATTTTTTTTCTTTTTTTGCTTTTTAAAAGTTATTTATTTATTTATTTATTTATTTATTTATATTTAACATATAACAACATACAAACACGAACATTCTTACCATATGATCATTCCATTCTTGGTACATAAACAATAACTCACAATATCATCACATAGTTGTATATTCATCATATGATCACTTCTCAGAACATTTACATCAATCCAGAAAAAGAAATTAAAAGGAAAAAGAAAAAAATTCGTACATACCACACCCTCTTTCCCTACCCCTCACCGATCACCAGCATTTCAATCTACTAAATTTATTTTAACATTTGTTCCCCCTATTATTTATTTATTTTTAATCCATATGTTTTACTTGTCTGTTGATAAGGTCAATAAAAGGAGCATCAGACACAAGGTTTTCACAATCACACAGTCACATTGTGAAAGCTATAACATTACACAATCATCTTCAAGAAACAATGGCTACTGGAACACAGCTCTACATTATCAGTCACTTCCCTCCAGCCTCTCTGTTATGCTTTAACTAAAAAGGTGATATCTATTTAATGCATAAAAACAACCTCCAGGATAACCTCTCAACTCCATTTGGAGTCTCTCAGCCACTGACACTTTATTTTGTCTCATTCTCTCTTCCCCCTTTCAGTTGAGAAGGTTTTCTCAATCCCTTGATGCTGAGTTCCAGCTCTTTTTAGGATTTCTGTCCCACATTGCCAGGAAGGTTCATGCCCCTGGGAGTCATGTCCCATGTAGACAGGGGGAGGGCAGTGAGTTTGCTTCTTGTGTTGGCTGACAGCAAGAGGCCACATCTGAGCAACAAAAGAGGTTCTCTTGGGGGTGACTCTTAGGCCTAATTTTAAGTAGGCTTAGCCTATCCTTTGTGGGGTTAAGTTTCGTATGAACAAACCCCAAGATTGAGGGCTCGGCCTATTGCTTTGGTTGTCTCCACTGCTTGTGAGGATATCAGGAATTCTCCACATGGGGAAGGTGAATTTTCCCTTTTTCTTGCCATTCCCCCAAGGGGACTTGGCAAAAACATTTTTATTCACTGTTCAAATCATTCTGGATTTATCAGGGCATCACTATGGGCAAACCTACAAAATCTCATGCCCTACTCAAGGTTCCATGTACTTATGGTGTCCAGTTAAGCTGTCCATATAAGTTATATTAGGAAATGCACTAAATTTTGTACCAAGTAAAGATTTTTTGCTTTTAGTCTCACACATAAGTTAAAATTTTTAAATATGAATTACCATCTCTGTATTATCAACAGGAAACACTCACAAATATAAAATTTATAAAAGCGTCTCACAAAAACATGGGAATGCAGAGTCCAAAATCCACAGGGCAGACTGTGAAGCTGATGATTCCGATGGAGGGTCTGGACAAACTCCACAGGAGAGGCACACTGGCTGAAGCAGGAAGAGAGCCTGTCTCTTCTGAATCCCCCTTAAAAGGCTGCCAGTGATTATATTAAGCATCACTCATTGTAGAAGGCATGTCCCTTGCCTGATTACGAATGGAATCAGCCATGGATGCAGCTGACGTGATCATGATTTAATTCTATGAAATGTCCTCATCACAACAGACAGGCCAGCACTTGCCCAACCAGACAAACAGGTACCACCACTTGGCCAGGTTGACACATGAACCTGACCATGACAGTCCACCTCTTGTCAACTCTGCAGCTATACATATCACCTTAAACCATACCTAATCTCTAAAGAACAATAAAACACACATTTTTTCTTTCACCTAACAATACTCAACTGTCCTGCATATAACCAGAAACACATTAAATCTCTCCAGAATAGGTGCAAGTCCTTGGGTAATATTCATTCTTAAACTTGATATCTTACAACTTAAATAGTATAACATTAATAAAAGAGCATTACAGTCCTTGTTTCTGTAACTGATCACGTGGTTGTAGTTCATATTTATCACTACCTTCTTCCACTACCCATTCCATGTTCCCTTTACCCTCAGCAAGCACTTTAGCTAGCCATTGTTCTTTACCTGGTGGGGTGACCCAAACCTTCATTCCTGAGAGTTCAGAGCCATTGGTAGTCCTGCCTGGATTGGGTTGTTGTGGTTTTCCATTGAGTTTAATCACAGGGCATGGTAGTACTAAAAGATGCCCTAGGGGATCTCCTATATTCCAAGAAAACTCTTTTTTACCTCCATTGTGTAGTTGCAGTCCTATTTCCCCCTGATAGTCAGGGTCAATCACCCCAGCCAATAATGTAATCCTTGGCTTGTTGTAATTCTTGGCTTGTTGATCCAGGGGCATGAGTAGCCCAAAGTGACCAGGTGGCAGTCTTAGATTCCAGTTCAATGGAATCATTGTTCTTTCTCCTGGTGGAAGCACTCCCCCTTTTGGAGCTAAAACCTGTAGACCAGCAGAGCTCAGGGTCGCAGGGACAGGAAGCAAAAATTTTCCTAGTGGATGACTAGGGGTAATAGTGATGGTACTACACCCATTTCCACCCCTTGTTTCCTGGACTCATGGATCCTGGCTATGGGAAAAACAGCATCATACAATGGACACTGATTCAGAGTACATACAGCCTCCTGGAGAACATTACCCCAGTCCTTCAAGGTATTGCCACCTAGTTGGCACTGTAATTGAGTTTTCAAAAGGCCATTCCACCGTTCTATCAATCCAGCTGCTCCTGGATGATGGGGAACATGGCAAAACCAGAGAATTCCATGAGCATATGCCTATTCCCACACTTTATTTGCTGTGAAGTGTGTTCCTCGATCAGAACCAATGCTGTGTGGAATACCATGATGAGGGATAACGCATTCTGTAAGCCCGTGGATGGTAGTTTTGGCAGGAGTATTGTGTGCAGGGAAAGCAAACCCATATCCAGCGTATGTGTCTATTCCAGTTAGAACAAATCATTGCCCCTTCCATGAAGGGAGTGGTCCAATGTAATCAACCTGCCACCATGTAGCTGTCTGGTCACCTTGGGGAATGGTGCCATATCGGGGGCTGAGTGTGGATCTCTGCTGCTGGCAGATTGGGCACTCAGCAGTGGCTGTAGCCAAGTCAGCCTTGGTGAGTGGAAGTCCATGTTGCTGAGACCATGCATAACCTCCATCCCTACCACCATGACCACTTTGTTCATGATCCCATTGGGCAATGACAGGAGTTGCTGGGGAAAGAGGCTGACCGGTATCCACAGAATGGGTCATCTTATCCACTTGATTATTAAAACCTTCCTCCACTGAAGTCACCCTCTGGTGTGCATTCATATGGGACACAAATATGTTCATATTTTTAGCCCACTCAAAAAGGTCTAGCCACATACTTCTTCCCCAGACCTCTTTGTCACCAATTTTCCAATTATGGTCTTTCCAAGTCCCTGACCATCCAGCCAAAATATGAGCAGCAGCCCATGAGTCAATATACAAATGCACCTCTGGCCAGTTCTCCTACCAAGCAAAATGAACCACCAGGTGCACTGCTCGAAGTTCTGCCCACTGGGAGGATTTCCCCTCACCACTGTCCTTCAAGAACACCCCAGAAAGGGGTTATAGTGCTGCAGCTGTGCACTTTCAGGTGGTACCTGCATATCATGCTGAACCATCTGTAACCTAGGTCCGAGTTTTCTCTTCCTCAGTCAATTCACTGTAAGGAACTCCCCAAGAGGCCATAGCTCTGGTCTGGGAAAAAGAAGGTAATGTGGCAGGAGTGGAAACCATTGGCATTTGGGCCACTTCTTCATGTATCTTACTTGTGCCTTCAGGACCTGCTCTGGCCTTATCTCGTATATACCATTTCCATTTTACAATAGAGTGCTGCTGCGCACGCCCAACTTTATGGCTTGGTGGGTCAGATAACACCCAGCTTATGATAGGCAACTCAGGTCTTATGGTAACTTGGTGGTCCAAGCTTAAGCATTCAGTCTCTACTAAGGCCCAGTAACAGGCCAAAAGCTGTTTCTCAAAAGGAGAGTAGTTATCTGCAGCAGATGGTAAGGCTTTGCTCCAAAATCCTAAGGGTCTGTGTTGTGATTCTCCTATAGGGGCCTGCCAAAGTCTCCAGACAGCATCTCTATTTGCCACTGACACTTCCAGCACCATTGGATCTGCTGGATCATACGGCCCAAGTGGCAGAGCAGCTTGTACAGCAACCTGGACCTGTTGCAGAGCCTCCTCTTGTTCAGGTCCCCACTCAAAATAAACAGCTTTTCTGGTCACTTGATAAATGGGCCAGAGTAGCACACCCAAATGAGGAATATGTTGTCACCAAAGAGACCAACTAGGCATTGTGCCTCTTTTTTGGTTGTAGGAGGAGCCAGATGCAGCAACTTATCCTTCACCTTAGAAGGGATATCTCAACATGCCCCACACCACTGGACACCTAGAAATTTCACTGAGGTGGAAGGCCCCTGTATTTTTGTTGGATTTATCTCCCATCCTCTGACACGCAAATGCCTTACCAGTAAATCTAGAGTAGTTGCTACTTCTTGCTCACTAGGTCCAACAACATGATATCATCAATATAATGGACCAGTGTGATGTCTTGTGGGAGGCAGAAATGATCAAGGTCCCTGCAGGCAAGATTACGACATAGGGCTGGAGAGTTGATATACCCCTGAGGTAGGAGAGTGAAAGTATATTGCTGACCTTGCCAGCTGAAAGCAAACTGCTTCTGGTGGTCCTTACTAATAGCTATTGAGAAAAAAGCATATGCCAGATCAATAGCTGCATACCAGGTACTAGGGGATGTATTGATTTGTTCCAGCAGTGATATCACATCTGGAACAGCAGCTGCAATTAGAGTTACCACCTGGTTGAGCTTACTTTAATCCACTGTCATTCTCCAAGACTCATCTGTTTTCTGCACAGGCCAAACAGGAGTTGAATGGGGATGTGGTGGGAATCACACCCCTGCATCCTTCAAGTCCTTAAGAGTGGCAGTAATCTCTGCATTACTCCAGGAATCTGGTATTGCTTCTGATTTACTATTTTGCTAGGTAGGGGCAGGTCTAGTGGCTTCCACTTGGCCTTTCCCACCATAATAGCCCTCACTGCATGACTTAGAGAGCCAATGTGGGGATTCTGCCAGTTACTCAGTATGTCTATTCCAATTATACATTCTGGAACTGGGGAAATAACTACAGGATGGGTCCGGGGGCCCACTGGACCCACTGTGAGATGGACCTGAGCTAAAACTCCATTGATCACCTGGCTTCCATAAGCCCCCATTCTGACTGGTGGACCAGAGTGACATTTTGGGTCCCCTGGAATTAATGTCACTTCTGAACCAGTGTCTAATAATCCCCCAAATATCTTATCATTTCCTTTACCCCAGTGCACAGTTACCCTGGTAAAAGGCCATTGGTCTCCTTGGGGAAGGCTTGGAGGAAGCTTAACAGTATAAATTTGTGGCAGTGTAACAGGGTTCTCTCCCAAAGGGACCTGGCCTCCCCTTCATTCAAGTGGCTCTGGGTCTGTAAACTGTCTCAAGTCTGAAATTGGTTAAGGGGCCATGACTCTGTGTTTTTTGTAATTCAGGTTAGACTTCTGTTCAGTTGACCTAGAATTCTTTTATTTATACAGCTGAAACAAGAATTTAGTAGACTGCCCTTCTATTGTATTTCTAGGTACCCCATGATTTACTAGTCAATGCCGCAAATCTCCGCGTGTCATATAATTTTGATGCCTCCTTTGAGTTTGCTGTCTATTGTAATAGCCACGTCTACCCTGTCTTTGGCGATTAAATGCTGCCACCTGGCTTCTGCCAACTCTGGATCTGGTCAACCCCATTGTGTTTAAGGATTCCAGCTCATTGACAGCAGTTCCTACAGTAATATCTGACCTACAGAGAAGTGCAAATACAGAGCTCTTCAGGGATGATGGCGCTAGTCTCACAAATTTATTTCTCACTGTTCTGGTAAAAGGTGCATCCTCCGGACGTTCCTGGGGTGTAAGAGCAGGCTTTGCATGATAAATCCACTCTAACATTCCAATCTCTCTAAGCCTCTGGATCCCCTCATCTACATTATACCAGGGCAGTTCTGGCATTTCAACCTCAGGTAATGTCGGCCACCTTTTGATCCACGTTTCAACCAACCATCCAAACAAACTGTTAATACCTTTTCTAATCCCTCGAGCTATAACACTGAATGCAGAATATCTGCTTAGTGGGCCCATATCAATAAATTCAGCCTGATCCAAGGTTATATTCCTCCCACCATTATCCCACACACTTAAAATCTATTGCCACACATATTCCCCTCATTTCTGTCTATATAAATTGGGAAGCTCACAGAGTTCTTTTGGAGTATAATGTACCTCCTCATGTGTGATACTTTGTACCTCAACTTTACAGGACTGTTGGGACTTTAGTCTAGTTATAGGTCTGGAAGAAATGAGGGGTGGTGGGGGTGGGTCATGAAAAGAATTAGAAATATCTTCCAAGTCATTTGCTTCAGGGCATTCATTTGCAGTTTCATCTGGTGAAACAGGATTAATCATTCTAGGGCTAATCCCTTCAGGAGGAGGTTGGGTGGCCAACTCCTCAAGGCAAGCTGGAGGTGGGAAGGTTTATGTCCTCAAGGCAGACTATTACAGGGTTATCTAGAGAAGACTCAGCATGACCTAGGGTTTCAACCTCACCCCCGACATCATTATCAATCCATATGTCACCATTCCAATTTTCAGGGTCCCACTCTTTTTCAATCAATACCCTCACTTTAACGGCAGACACCATGCGACATTGAGATTTCAGTTTACATTGTAAAGTTGCTATGCTAACAATAAAATTCTGAGTCTGATTTTCAGAGATCTCAAGTCTACAGCTACAGGAAATAAGATTTTCCTTCAGGATACTCATAGAAACTTCTACATCTGTCAGACAGCACTTAAGCTTCTCATTTGAAGCCTGAAGCCCATCCCTTTCACTCTTTAATGTATCCAGTGTATCTAACAACAGCCAACATCTCTATACCTCTTATTTCCACAAAACTCTGTAAAGGTGTCAAAAACATTATCCCCCAGAGCCTGGCTTCGTACAAGCAAAGTATTAGGAGAATCGAATGGTGATATTTTGACAACTCACTCCATGGATTGGGAGTGTCATTCTGATTATGGGAATCAGAGTCCTTAGTGCCTTTGAGTCCAGTCAGAGTAGAAAACCATTCATAAAAACCCATTTTTAAGATTTGGTTTCTTAAGAACCACTCCTGATTCCAAGTTGTATTAGTTAGGGTTCTCTAGAGAAACAGAATCAACAGGAAACACAAATATAAAATTCGTAAAAGTGCCTCACATAACCGTGAGAACACAGAGTCCATAATCCGCAGGGCAGTCTGTGAAGCTGACGGTTCTGACGGAAGTTCTGGACGAACTCCACAGGAGAGGCTCGCTGGCCAAAGCAGGAAGAGAGCCTGTCTCTTCTGAATCCTCCTTAAAAGGCTTCCAGTGATTAGATTGAGCATCACTCATTGTAGAAGACAGGCCCCTTGGCTGATTACAAATGGAATCAGCTGTGGATGCAGCTAACATGATCATGATTTAATTCTATAAATGTCCTCATCACAACAGACAGGCCAGCACTTGCCCAACCAAACAGGTACCACCACTTGGCCAAGTTGACACATGAACCTGAGCATGACATCATCTATTTTCAACACCCTGCAGTATTGACATTCCTTTGTTCTTCCTCATGCAAAAACAGTTTTAAATTTGTACACTTAGTCACTATCATTATACACTCTAGGCATTCCTAGATTATACCATCTCAGCCTTTATCGTATATCTTTCCTTCTGATTTCATTTGTGCCCCCAGGCCTCCTCCCTCTGTTATTTTCATATTCAGCTTCATTCAGTGTTCTAACATTATTGTATTACAGTTAGGTGGTAGTATGCTATCCATTTCTGAATTTTTACAATCAGTCCTATTGCACAATCTGTATCCCTTCAGCTCCAGTTACCCCAAATCTACCCTATTTCTATGTCCTGATGATCTCTGTTACCAACTGAAATTCTCCAAGTTCATTCACTAATGTTAGTTCATATCAGTGAGACCATACAGTATTTGTCCTTTTGTTTCTGGCTATTCTCACTCAGCATAATGTCCTCAAGGTCTGTCCACATTGTTACATACTTCATGACTTTATTCTGTTCTACAGCTGCATAATATTCCATTGTATGTATACATCACAGCTTGTTTAGCCACTCATCTGTTGATGGACACTTGGGCTGTTTCTATCTCTTGGCAAGTGTAAAAAATGCTGCTATAAACATTGGTGTGCAAATGTCCATTTGTGTCCTTTGCCTTCATGTTCCCTGAATAGATACCTAGCAATGGTATTGCCGGACCATATGGCAATTCTAAACTTAGCTTTCCGAGGAACCCACCAAACTGCCTTCCACAGCAGTTGTACCATTTTACATTCCCACCAACAGTCGGTAAGGATTCTTCAAATCCTCTCCAGCACTTTTCTGTTTTATTGATAATGCCCATTCTGGGGGGTGTGAAATGACATCTCATTGGGGTGTTTTTTTTTAAAAAAATGTTTATTTATTTTTAATTAACAAGCAAAACAATAAACAAACACAAACATTCTTAACATACAAACATTCCACACATGGTGTACAATCAATGGTTCACAATATCATCACATAGTGATATATTCATCACCATGATCATTTTTTAGAACATTTGCATCACTCCAGAAAGAGAAATAAAAGAAAAAAGAAAAAACTCATACATACTATAACCTTACTCATTCCTTTCATTGACCACAAATATTTCCAACTACCCAATATATTTTAACCTTTGTTCCCACCATCTCCTGCTAAAGCCATTGCAATAGTTAAAATTGGTTTTCTTCCTTTGAGTGCTTTTGGTTAGTTTGTTCCTGTCCATCCCAGGAACTTTCTAAACCAAAGATTATTTGACACTAAAAAATTTAAAGAGTATAAGTTACGAAAGGACACCTGCTTTACTCTGGATGTTAGAAACGTTTCAATACATTTTCTCCAACATTAAACCTCTCTTAAACATTTCCTCCAACTAGAATTTTCTTACCACTTTGCTTTCTTATTTGTCTTGTGTGCTGGTTTGAAAGGATGTATGTCCCCTAGAAAAGCCATGTTTAAATCAAAATCCCACTTCATAAAGATAGAATAATCCCTATTCAATACTGTATGTTTGAAACTGTAATCAGATCACTTCCCTGGAAACGTGATTTAATCAAGAGTGGTTGTTAAATTGGATTAGGTGATGACATGTCTCCACCCACTTGGGTGGGTCTTGATAAGTTTCTGGAGTCCTATAAAAGAGAAAACATTTTGGAGAAGGAGGAGATTCAAAGAGAGCAGAGAATGCTGCAGCACCATGAAGCAGAGAGTCCATCAGCCAGCTACCTTTGGAGATGAGGAAGTAAAACGCCTCCCGGGGAGCTTGATGAAACAGGAAGCCAGGAGAGAAAGCTAGCAGATGATGCTGTGTTCACCATGTGCCCTTCCAGCTGAGAGAGAAGTCCTGTGTTCGTTATGTGCCTTCTCACTTGAGAGAGAAACCCTGAACTTCACTGGCCTTCTTGAACCAAGGTATCTTTCCCGGATGGATGCCTTTGATTGGACATTTCTATAGGCTTGTTTTATTTGGGACATTTTCTCGGCCTTAGAATTGTCAACTAGCAACTTATTCTTTTCAAAAGCCATTCTTTTTTCTGGTATACTGCATTCTGGCAGCTAGCAAACTTGAACATCTCATTTTACTATCTGCTTTTTAAGTCTGTAAGAAATTTCCATATGGTTCTGAAGTTGCTCCTGTCCCTGAACTCCCATTAGCCTATTAGAGTAAATAATTAGTATTTGCATTATTTAAGTACTTAAGTACTGTTCTTAAGACCTGATGAAAGGTTCTTTGAAGGCAAGAAAATATAAACTTGTATCCCCGAAGTTCGAAAAGTATTGTGAGTCATAAACAATAAGCACATTGTTACTGGGATCCTATTTGACACACAGTATTAAATATTAAGAGAGTCTTATAGAAAGATAGATGTTAAAGACTGAGATAGTATAATCCAGGAATGCCTAGAGTGTAGACTGATAGTGACTAAATGTACAAATTTAAAAATGTTTTTGCGTGAGGAAGAACAAAGGGATGTCATTACTGCAGGGTGTTGAAAACAGATGGTAGTTCATATTTAAAAACTTTAACTCATGTATAATATTAAAGTAAAAAATGTTTATTTGGTACAAAATTTATATTTTGACTAGTGCATTTCCTAATATAACTTATGTGGAGAGTTAAATTGAATACCATAAGTACATGGGAACTTGAGTAGGGCATGAGATTTTGTAGGTTTGTCCAGAGTGATGCCCCGATAAATCCCAGAGGGATTTGAACAGTGAATAAAAATGTATTTGCAAAGTCCCCTTCGGGGAATGGTGAGAAAGGGGGAAAATTCAACTTCCCCAAGTTGAATTCTTGATATTCTCACAAGCAGTGGGGACAACCAAAGTAATAGGCTGAGCCCCCAGTGTTGGGGTTTGTTCATACGAAACTTAACCCCACAATGGATAGGTCAAGCCTACTTAAAATCAGTCCTAAAAGTCACCCCCAAGACAACCTCTTTTGTTGCTCAGATGTGGCCTCTCTCTCTCTCTCAGCCAACACAACAAGCAAACTCACTGCTGCCCACCCCCCCCCCCCCCCCCCATGGGACATGACTCCCAGGGGTGTGGACCTTCCTGGCACCATGGGACAGAAATCCTAGAATGACCTGAGACTCAGTATCAAAGGATTGAGAAAACCTTCTTGACCAAAAGGGGAAAGAGTGAAATGAAACAAAATAAAGTGTCAATGGCTGAGAGATTCCAAACAGAGTCCAGAGGTTATCCTGGAGGTTATTCTTATGCATTAAATAGATAACAACTGTTTAGTTAAGGCCTAATGGAGAGGCTGGAGGGAACTGCCTGAAAATGTAGAGCTGTGTTCCAGTAGCCATGTTTCTTGAGGATGATTGTATAATGATACAGCTTTCACAATGTGACTGTGTGACTGTGAAAACCTATGCCTGATGCTCCTGTATCTACGCTATCAACAGAGGAGTAAAACATATGGAATAAAAATAAATAATGGGGGGAACAAATGTTAAATTGATTGAAATGGTAGTGATCAATGAAAGGGAGGGGTAAGGGGAATGGTATGTATGAATTTTTTTGTTGTCCTTTTCTTTCTTTTTCTGGATTAATGCAAATGTTCTAAGAAATGATCATGGTGATGAATATGCAACTATGTGATGATGTGAATTACTGATTATATATGTAGAACGGAATGATGAGAAGTTAAGAATGTTTGTGCTTGTTTTATTTTTTTAAATTAAGAAATTAAAAAAAAGAGGTTCTTATATGTCTAGCAACTGAGGTTGCTAGAGTCAATGTTTTTAGCAAAATGGGAGACCTAAGAGCAAATTTTGAATTTAATATCCTGCAACCCTATAAGAGCCCACAGCAGTCCACTAATGTAAATGAAATAACTTTGGCGGGGGTGTAAAGTACAGAGTAGTTACACAGTGTCATACAAAGCGTTTTACCTATAAACTTCTAGAACAAAATTCCTTAGGAATCCTCTGATGGCAGATCAAGTTATGTTCTCCCACCTTACCCTATTAGGAAGCAAAAGTTAATAATTCAAGAACCAAAGGAAAAATGCTCTTTAGCGCTCAAGCCTGCAAGCTACATTTGTAACCCACACCACTGGCAGTTGCTTTTTCATTACACCAGTAGAGCGCGTCCGAAAACCCACGTGTCTCTGGACATGTGCTTACCTAGAGGGTCAGTTTGCGTCACATGATACAGTTCGCAGGCCCTCTACTCCCATCAGAGCCATCTCCAAATATGCCTGATTATTTTCCCTTTTGTAGAGAAAGCTGGTTCCAATCTCCAAGGAAAAAGAGAGAAAGAACAAAACCTTATCGTCATGATTTTCACCTCCAAGCTTTCTCTTCCCTTTGAGATCAATCACACGGCACTACATTTCCCTTTTTGATCAGGTGTTTTTCTGGGCAGCTTCAAGACTTGGTTTGGGTCTTTCAGGACAGCAGGCTCTGGAGGTGTGCGTCACAGACCGTTGCCTTGTCCGGGGCAGCTCCCGGCTCCTCTAAGGCCCGCGGCCTCAATGTCCTTCCCCCGGTGTGCTGTGTGGTGGGCTCGGCTCCCGGCAGGGCGTCAGGCTGGGCACCTGACAGCCGTCTGCTCTGCCTTTCGCGCCCACACTGAGCCCTTTCCTGGGCTTCCGGGGCGCGTTTCTGCCCTTGCCGCCT
Organism: Myrmecophaga tridactyla; assembly: GCA_004026745.1. Taxonomy (NCBI): domain Eukaryota; kingdom Metazoa; phylum Chordata; class Mammalia; order Pilosa; family Myrmecophagidae; genus Myrmecophaga; species Myrmecophaga tridactyla. The sequence continues at coordinate 31,278 of PVIY010017359.1, forward strand.
CCTCCTCTGCTTCTGGTGGCTCCAAAGCCCCGAACACGTCCTTGTTTGTGCCCCTTACTGTGAGACCTCAAGGCCCTAGCGCGGATGGCGACGTCGGTGCCGAGCTAACCCGACCCTTGGACAAGAGTGAGTACAGGCGGCCGGGATGGGGGGAAGGTGTCTGCCCGACCGAGGCGCGGCCGGGAGCAAGCCGCATTCCCTTCCTTTGGTGACGCGAGACCCCTCTCGAACGTCGTCATTGTGCCTGTCAGTATCTGCCTCCTCGCTGGTTTGCGAGCCGCATAGGCTTGGAGTTACGCCTGGTTCATCCTTATGATCCCTCCCC
>PVIY010017359.1:31702-49697 GCA_004026745.1 Myrmecophaga tridactyla
AGGGTGTGTGTGTGTGTGTGTGTGTGAGCTAAGGGTGTGTGTGTGTGTGTTTAAAGCCAGAGGATGGCTTTTTCAGTATTATTTGTCATACTGTGTTAGGCTTTGTGGTAGTTGCCAAAAGGAACCCGACTCAGATTCAGATCTCCTTTTCTCAAGGTCTTGTGGCATAAAGGACACGTGGATAACCAACTGTAATATCAGGTAGAAACAATAAGGTGGTAGGTATCCGCGGCTCCAGGGAGAAAGGAAAAGCTTAGCATAGGTAACAAGTAACACTGGGTTTTACCAACGAAACTAAAGTTGGCTGGATTTAAGGAGGCGGGAAAGGCTTGTACATGTTTCAAGGGGCCTGTGCAGTTTCGGATTGTATGGCTTTACTGTCTGGTTGATTAGTGAGGAGCGGAAGTCATCTGACCAAATGAAGTGTTTTGGGAGGCTGGGAAGGGAATGCTGTAGCTCTGTGGGACACTATAGAAACTGTCTTCAGGCAATTCACTTTAACAAGGAACATCATCAGTGCTGTCTGTTGTAATTTATTTATTTAAGAAAACAAACAATATATTTAGAACCACCAAAAATGGATATCTTAGTTAGCTTAACCATAGGCATATTTAAATGAAGTATCCATATAATCATTGTAAAATCTGTGTTTGCAAAGAAAGTTTCGTAAGGAAAAAAATCTACAAGTTCAAGTAGCAAAGTTCTTAAATTCTAAATATTAAACACTAACTTAGATACTGTTTGACCAGCTGTCAAAATTGTGAATGTTCTCAAAATATCAAGTAGAAAGTTCTTACGAATTATTTATATTGCTATAGTAGTGACTTATGTTACTAAACATTTTCCTGATTTCAGGAAAATATGAAGATACAAATATTTTTACAATTAACATGTGAAAATAGGCATATTAAAAAAAACAGGGTAATCATTGTAAAGCCTGTTTGTGTAATATGTTTCATAAACTAATTTAAAATTAAAGCAAGGAAGGAAAAAATCTATACAGATTTCAGAGTTTCTCATCTGTTATAATTTTAAAATTACAGCATGCTATGGATTGGATCTTGTATTTCAGAGTAGAGGTACAGTACTTAGACTCAAAATGTTATGGAATTCACAATATTTTATTCTTTGACTTGTTCTTCCAAACCAGTGTTAAGCAACGCCTTTCACTTTAAAGTTTGGGACTATATTGTTTTAATAATGCAATCATTTCATATTAAGGCATAGGTAATTGCATGGAATAATCTGCCTTATTTGTTATATTAAAGTATAGGTAACTCCTTATTTTTTCCTGCGATTCCAGTTTACCATAAACAGTCCAGTAAATGTCTTTGCTGTTCTAGTCAGTCTTAACATCTGAGATGGATACGTTATTGATGTTCCCAGTCAGGAGGTAGAAGGTTGACATTGGATTTTCCAAACCAGGTTTTCTTCTGGTGGAGAATCTTTAGATATCCCATTGAATCAGTGTGTGCTGGGTATTTTTTCATTTCCCTTACCTGGCATTGGTCCAGAGGTTGAACTAATTAGAATGTTCTTATAAGCATTAGAAGAGGGGCAGCAGGGGACAGTGGTTACTCTGTATTCTCTCCCAAGAGTGTCTCCTTTCTCCTCTGAAGTTAGTTAACATTTGTATGTTCGTTCCTCTCAGATATCTGTCTCTAAGCTGGACTCTCTCATTCATCCTAAACATATATATCTAGCTGCTTACCTGGTATCTCCACTTAGAGTTCTCATATTCACCTCAGCTTAGAATGTCCAAGACAACTTATCTTCTCCTCAGCCTGTACCTTTTTCTGAGTGCTCAAGTAAAAAATGTGTTAGTCTTGGTTCTTCCCATCCCTCAACCATGCATCTCACAATCAGAAAGAATAGTTGACAAGTTTTGTTGATTATACCTCATAAATATTTACTGAATTCATTCATTTCTCTCCTTCTCCACTGCAGACAGCCTAGCCTAAATGATCAGCTTCTGTCTTTGGACTAGATTGTTGCGATAGCGCCCTCTATTACTGATGTCTCCTTGTACACCTTTTATTTCTCTGATCTGTCTTGTAAATGCAATCAGAATATTCTTTTAAAAAGATATAATCATGTTGCGTCCCTGCAAAAAGTTATTGAACTTTTTTTCATTGCTGCTGCCTGATTTGGCCTAAGTACTTCCCCAACTTCATTGCATGCCACTTTCCTTACTTCAGCCATGATGAAATGTGCCATGTGCACTTTTGTTCCAGGCATTCTGCATGTACTACCTTTTCTGCCTAGAATACCCTGTGGTCCCTTCTTTTTCTAGCAACTGATAATCAGTTTATTAAAATAGTTTATTTAAGCACCTGCTAAGGTGACTTCAATCTCTATTTCTGGCTTAACTCTCATAGATAATTTGCTTAACATCTCAGAAGGATGGTGTAAGTCAATGAGTTGTTTGTGGATTCTCATCTGGAAATGATCCCAAGTCTTTAGGACAAGGAATTTTCCCTAAGAAAGTTAACAGGGGAAAAAGTAATTCCTTAAACAGTGTAATTGTACAGCATCAGCAGGCAGGGATGGGATTGTTATCTTCCTTCTGATGAAGTAAACAATCTTCTCCCTGAAGGACTGCACTTGCCGAGGCATCTTCCGGCTCTGCTCTCTAAGCTGACACACATCGTTGGAGATTTGCCTAATCAGCTTCTCAGCGTTCAAACACTGCTTCTGTCTTCTTTTGACTGTTCAGCCTACTTCTCTGCTTGTTTAAGGAGCTTCTCGTTGAGTATAGCCTGCAGAAGGTCAATCTCTCCTTGTACTTTCAGCTCCTCCACCTTCTGCCACAGGCCACTCAGGGCCTCCAGCTTATCATTGAGGTGACTCTGCTGGGTCAGAGATGCCTGAAGATCCAGTTCCAAGTCTAGACATGTACATACTGGGCACTTTTGTGCTGTTCGTCTGAGGACTGACTGGCAAACAGTCCTTTTGACTCTCAAACTGCACCGTTTGGTGGAGTTTTGCACAGACAGTGACTTTTTAGCCAGGGTTGAATTGTTGCTGTCACTCCGATTTAACCTACAGATCTACTGGTTCCACTCTCCTGGGGAAAAAAATCTGTAAGTGTACTACCACACTGCTCCTCACATAAGGGTGTTGCTGGGAACTCAGGCCACTCCCATCTTTGGGGTGCATTGCCATATTGCCATTAACTCCTTCATTGGTATATCAGCCAGGATGGGAATTCCCATTGGTTGCTGACTTCAGGGTCTTTGGCACAGTCATTTTCTTTAATTTTCCTGTCTTCATTCACTTCAGACACCCTAATGCGTGAACATAAGTCTTCTAATTAACTTCAACCTCTTCTTCAGTCACCATTTCACCAGAGGCCTCTCAGCATTGTTAACCAATCTCTATCTGGACCCTATTGCTCTTCTTGCAAAGAAGGTTCCTTTTGATCTTCTGTCCCGGTTCCTGCTCCACAGCCAGAAGCTCAGCTGATGTCCTTGCAAGTAAGGCTGACACTGCATCCAAATCAGTAGAGCCTGCTGGTGGCTGGTTTGGTTGAAATACAAAATCCTCATTTTCTTCTTCCTGCTTTTTGTAAGGCATGTGTTTGGAAGGAAGTTATGTACCACTGAGTGAAAATCTCATTGGAAAATGGTAAATCTGCCAAGCTGATCTGAGTTCTGGCCAGGCAGTCTTCCCTTCTGTTTCTGTTGACAGAGCAAAGAGCTACTCCTAGTGTCTTCTGTTGTAAGGCTGTTTGGGAAATGGTCACTCTGAGAAATAAGATGGATTCTGTGGCTGGATGGACTTTTGTTTGAAACAGAAAGCTGACATCAATCGAGGAGGGAAGTACTGCAACCCTGAAATATATTTTAAAAGTATGAGGTATCGAGCAGGCATGAAGATTTTGGAATTGTGCTATAACCACTGTGAACTTTTTGTATCATATCTGAGTCCTGTCTGCACCTGGGCAGTCTCTACCACGGCTGCATCATCCTCACTGTGTGTGACATCTTCCATTTCACTAGACTGTCTCCAACCACTGACTCATCAGATACAGCAGTGGGCATGCAGGCCGCTTTCTCCCCAAACATGTGGTAAAGGTTTTATAACATCTGTAGTTCTCTCATATAATGGTTCCCTGCAACATTCGTTAAGTCTTTATCCTCCAGGAGAGACTGGAAAGTTCCTCCTGAATCAGAATCCAGCAATACCTGATTTTCACTGAGGCCAGTGTCTGCAAAATGACTACTCAGTTCACAGTGTTCAGAGTCAGCATGAACTGATGGAGAAGGGTGTCAGGAGAAGACATAGGAAATGGGCCTTCCAAAGCCAAGGGAGAGCCTGGGGGGGATAAAAAGGAAAGGGAAGACCTTGAGCACAGGGATGTCCAGACTTGGGGGCCTCAGTCAGTGGGGGAGTGGGGCCTGTGGCTGTGGTGGCTGCCCCCAGGGGTCAGTCAGGCCAGGTAGGCTGGGGGACTTGACCACCTTGTTTTTGTGGATGTTGGTGTTGGGTCCAGAAGGAATGTAACCACCTTTCTCTAGCAGAAGGAAGTCCAGTTTATACTGATAGTCCACATCGATCTGAGCATCCTGACCCTTGTAATAGAGCTAATTGAAACTGAGGGAGTTGAGCAACCCTTTGTTGGACATATTGAGAGATTCTTGACTGAATGCCAGGGAGCCCAGGCTGCTCCCAGAAGGCATGAACAGGCTGGCAGAGAGGTTTTTAAATTGTGGATGCAAATAAGTAGTTAATTTAGTAGTTTCTTCAAGTTTCTTTAGCAGCTCTTTTCTTCTCTTCCGATTTTCACTCTCTCTGCCAGAGCTCAGCTTGGGGCACTCCTCCTGGGGAGCAGTTCCTCCTCCAGCTGCTACCGCTCAGCTTCCAGGTGTTCCAGCTAACCTTGAGTGTATTTATGGGGAATGACAAACTAAAGCTCTTTCAGAAGTTCTTTTTTGTTGATTAGCATCAGCTTCTCTTTTTCAATGCCCGGCGCCTCAGGCCAGGCCTCATTGTCCAATTTTGACAGTTCAGTTTTTAAGTTGGTCGTACGTCTTTTTGCTTCTTCATACTGTAGGCGTAGCCTATCCTTTTCAGCTAAATTTGATCTAGTTCTCACTCCATTATCTCTGGAAATGCTTGTTTGTGACCCAGCATTGAAAGGCTGTCCGGAGAGACACAAGTGAGAGTTCACAGGACTGGAACTCAAGTCTGGCTCAGATTTGCCAGTGCTCTGGTCCAAATGAGAGCGCTCCTGAAGCTTAGCAAAATTCTGCATCAAATCTTGTTTTCTTTTTCTCCTGAGCCTTTCTGATAGACTTCAGTTCAATTAGAATGGCTCTGGCTTCATCAAGTTCGTACCCACTCTGACCTCCAGACGTTTTTTTTATAAATTTTTTGCAATGTTTCAAAGCCTTATTCTTTACAGAGCAATTTCTCCTTCATCTGTGAAAGTTCTTTCTTCAGCTTTTTAACCCTTAATCGTGTAGTGGTTATCTCAGCTTTTAAAATATCAGGATCATATTTAGTACTGGTTGAAGATCCTGAGAACAAACTTGTGCGAGAACTCGGCTTTTCCTTGTAAGCCATCATTTAATCGTGCATATTCATCCAGGGCCAAAGCCAGTCTTTGTTTCCTTCACACGGTACAGCTCCTTCTGTGCCCTGAGTGCATCTTGAGCCACCGAGAAATAGTCCTTCAACGTTTTCTCCTTTTCCCTCCTCTCGTTTTCTTTGAGCTTCTGAGTACCGCCAAATCATCTTACACAGTAGTTGTACTATTTTACATTCCCATCAGCAGTGAATAAGTGTCCCTTTTTCTCTACATCCTCTCCAACACTTGTAGCTTCCTGTTTGTTTAAACATTCTAGTTGGTGTGATAGTCCCTTCATTTATAATTTAGCTGACTCCTCCCAGTTCTTAATAGTAGTTTAAATAAATACTGCTTTCTGACCAGGAGAGCAGGTTAAGTTGCCAGGCTCTTGTCCCTTTAAGTTCCACTCTTGTAATTGCATAAGAGGTGAATGTGATCATAAGCCATATTCTAGGTGGGCTTCAGGAGGACATGGCCATGAAGGTCTTGTTGTTCACTGCTCTGATACATTTACTCGATTGCTCAACAAATACTTTTAGACAGGCAACAGATGATATATAAAAATATACATATATATATATATATTTTTTCTTTCTGGCTAATTGTTACATCTTTAACCCCATGGTGGTAGATGGACTATAACTAGAAATATGGTGCATGTTTATGATAGCTACAAAGCACTTAGAAGACTGACGTAGATGACTTAGGTGAATTTGCAATTCATTTACTTTTCTTCATTTCCAAATTGATAAAATGAGAATAATATTTTCCCTCCCTTCTTCCCTAGATTGTTGTAAAATATCATTTGGCAAGGTACCTTGAAAAATGGAAGAAAAAGTTTGTTGGGTTGTCACCATACAGTGATGTGCGGATACTGCAAAAACTATTCCCTCAGGAGCCTAGATAATCAGCCTTACCTATTTAATAGGTTGATGTGAGGATTTAACAAAAAAAGTATTTGAATTTTTAAATTACTGTACAAGCAAGGGATTTTTTTTCTAAGCCTCTCATTCCTTAGGCTGTTTAGTAGCTGGTGTAAAATTCCTTAGGTAATTCTGCTCATAATCTGTTGGCTCCACTGGAGCACTGGCTTTAAGTCTTCTGGGCACTTTCATGTGTTTGGAAGTTCTAGCATTGAAGTGCAGTTACCTTTGATGGAAGAGTGGCCCACTTCTTTCTGGAAAAGTTGAGTACTTAGAAGCTTCGGGTGATTTCAGGTGAAACAGTGAGGGAGGAAGGGAGCACCCAGGCATTTAGATCAGCCAGGTCAGCCCTGGCCATCCACAGGTGACACATGTACATCCAGAGCATATTTACATTCTGAGTTTTTGATTTACCACTGGCATGTTTACAGGAGGTGGCAGCAAAAAACTAATAATCATGGGTGGGTTTTATTAGCAGTTGAGACTCCTATGGAAGGTTTCAGGTTAATTGAGGCAAGTTGTGGTAGTTTTCTAGCAGGTTCTAGGCCTGGTAGATGGGTGCATGCAGATTGGGACTTGAATTGGTAGGGTTGTGGCAAGGGGGTTGACGTCACTTCCTGTTAGTGGGGTGAATTGAAATCAGAGATTTGGGAGGCTTGCTTGTCAAAATAACTAGCATGATATATTCTGGCATACCATTTAAGAAGAGCAGAATTAGTTTATAGTGGTAAGAGGGTCAAGATTATAGGGTCAGAGAGTAAAGTCATAAAGCATATAACAACATGGATGGACCTTGAGGACATTATGCTGAGTGAGATTAGCCAGAAACAAAAGTACAAATACTATATGGTCTCACAGATATGAACTAATATTAATAAGTGAAATTGGGGAATTTCAATTAACAGAGGCCATCAAGAGATAGAAATAGGGTAGATTTTGGGTAATTGGAGCTGAAGGGATACAGATTGTGCAGTAGGACTGATTGTAAAAATTCAGAAATGGATAGCACAATACTATGCAATTGTAGCACAATAATATTAGTACATTGAATGAAGTTGAATGTGCGACTGATGGAGGAGAGCTGGGGGTACAAATGAAACCAAAAGGAAAGATAAATGATAAAGACTGAGATAGTATAATGTAGGAATGCCTAGAGTGTACAATGACAGTGACTAAATGTACAGATTAAAAAATGTTTTTGCATGGGGAAAAACAAAGGAATGTTAGTATGCAGGGTGTTGAAAATAGATGGTCATTCATATTTTAAAACTTCAACTTCTGCATGCGACTAAAGCAAAAAATGTTTATTTGGTACAAAATTTATATTTTGAATAGTGCATTTCCTAATATATATGGACAGGTTAATTGAACACCATAAGTACATGGAACCTTGAATAGAGCATGGGATTTTGTAGGTTTGTCCAGTGTAATGCCCCTATAAATCCCAGAGTGATTTGAACAGTGAATAAAAAAGTATTTGCCAAGTCCCCTTGGGGAAATGGCGAGAAAGGTGGAAAATTCAACTTTCCCATGTGGAGAATTCCTAATATTCCCACAAGCAGTGGGGACAACCAAAGTAATAGGCCAAGCCCTCAATCTTGGGGTTTGTTCATATGAAATTTATCCCCGCAAAGGACAGGCCAAGTCTGCTTAAATTAGGCCTAAGATTCATCCCCTAGAGAACCTCTTTTGATGCTCAGATGTGACCTCTCTTTCTCAGCCAACATGACAAGCAAACTCACCGCCCTCCCCTCTCTATGTGGGACATAACTCCCAGGGTGTAAACCTTCCTGGCAAAGTGGGACGGAAATCCTCGAATGAGCTGAAATTCAGCATGAAGGGATTGAGAAAACCTTCTTGACCAAAAGGGGGAAGAGAGAAATGAGACAAAATAAAGTGTCAATGGCTGAGAGATTCCAAACAGAGTCGAGAGGTTATCCCGGAGGTTATTCTTATGCATTATATAGATATCACCTTTTAAGTTTAAGGTATATTAGAGAGGCTAGAGGAAAGTGCCTGAAAACGTAGAACTGTGTTCCAGTAGCCATGTTTCTTGAAGATGATTGTATAATGGTATAGCTTTCGCAGTGTGATTGTGTGATAGTGAAAACCTTGTGTCTGGTGCTCCTTTTATCTACAGTATGGGCAGATGAGTAAAACATATGGATCAAAAAAAAAAATAAATAATAGGGGGAACAAATGTTAAAGTGAATTTAGTAGCTTGAAATGCTAGTAATCAGTGAAAGGGAGTGGTAAGGGGTATAGAAAAAAATAGGGGAAACAAAGGCTAAAATATATTGGGTAGAGGAAATACTAGCAGTCAATTCATACATACCATACCCCTTACTATGGGGTGTGGTATGTATGAATTTTTTTCTTTTTCCTTTTTATTTCTTTTTCTGAAGTGATGCAAATGTTCTAAGAAATGATCATGGTGATGAATATACAACTATATGATTATATTGAGTCATTGATTATATACCAAGAATGGAATGCTCATATGTTCATGTTTGTATGTTGTTATGTTAAAAAAAAATAAAAATAAAAAAAGATTATGGGGTCAGTACCTGCACAGACTATTTGGTGGCAGTTTTCTGACCAGAGATTACTTTTCAGCATATCTGGCTGCCTGGATTGGCATCATGCTGTTTGTTTCAAGAGGAACCTTATGTAAGAGCAAAGTCTCAGCCAATGAATGTGGTTTGATGTCAGTGTATCAGGCACAGACTCATTTGGGGGTATAGGAACAGCTGAGGTTCCTCAGTCTTAATGCTGCTGTCACACCCCATCACCTGAAAGGATGCAGATGAGCCACAGGCATCTGGCCTGATGCACAACTGACATGGTAGTGACAGCATTAGCAAGTCTTGTACCACATTTTGTAACTCCCTTTGTGATGCTATGAAAGGTTTAGTACAAGTTCCTTACCACTACTTAGAGCTGTATTTTAGTACATATTCATATCAAAAGCAAAGGCAGTAATATTAGTTGTAACATTATAGCGGGGCAGGACTAAGTATCATTATTTGATGGACTTTGATACAATCTGTTGAGGATTGATTCTGGTCTTGTATGGCTCTTCTACTTTTTTTTTTTTTAATATCCAAAAGATTTTCTAACCTATTCTGATTACATTTCTCCACCTGGGTTTCCACTATGGAGTTGGCCTTTCTAGTTCTGAGATTGGAACTAGATTGTTATTGGCATATTGTACCTGGGTTTTCAGTTGCTGGTGACCACAGCAAAACAAGTGAATGAAAACATTTTAACAAAATGGGTAAATCACAGAGTAAGAAGTTAAAAGCTTTTATAATGGCTACATGCTTTCTTCTTAGGATATAAATGGAATGAATAAAGTAGATAATTATTTTTGAATGAAGACTCATATGAGGTATATTTACGTTTTAGAAGAGAAACTATCCTATTGAGCTGTCTGGAGCATTATATTTTGTTGTCAAAAGAAGATGAAATCATTTTTTTAATTAATTTTTAAATTAAAAAAATATATGTAACAGACACAAACATTCTTAACATATGATTATTCTGTTCTACATATATAATCAGCACTTCACAATATCATCACATAGTTGCATATTCATCATCATGATCATTTCTTAGAACATTTGTATCAATTCAGAAAGAGAAATAAAAAGAAAACAAAAAAATTCATACATACCATACCCCTTACCCCTCCCTTTCATTGATCACTAGCATTTCAATCTACTAAGTTTATTTTGACATTTGTTCCCCCTATTATTTATTTTTATGCCGTATGTTTTACTCGTCTGTTGATAAGGTAGATAAAAGGAGCATCAGACACAAGGTTTTCACAGTCACACATTGTGAAAGCTAGAAATCATTTAAAACACATTTTAATTGGCTCCAAATGTATCGTGGGCTCTAGCCTCCTAATTTTAGCAAATGTAGTCATAATAAATCCCAGATTCCTATTAAAGGCAGCAGGAAAAAAGCTAGTACCTAGTTAAGAGATGAAATGACTAAATTTTACTGAAATTCAGAGAGACTCTAACTTTAATCACATAATTTTTTTTTTTTGCATGGGCATGCACCAGGAATCGAGCCCGAGTCTCCGTCATGGCAGGCGAGAATTCTGCCTGCTGTGCCATGGTAGCCCACCCTATCATTTGATAATTTTAATGGGAAGTAATTACAAACAAAATTTAGGTCATTCTGTTAAGAACAGTGAAGCAGTTAAAGCCTAATTTTTGTGAAAAATGAAACTATGTTTTCATATACTTCTGTAGTAAGTTAAAATTTTTTCAGAGCTGTTTCCATTGTGTTACTGTTTTTACAGTTATTTTTAAAGATTTATTAATGCATTTTAGAAATTGTTTTAGATAAAAAAATCTTGATACAGAAAACCTCTGTATATTTGGGTGAGTAATATTCATGGTTTTAAATAGCTTTATTGAGATATAATTTACATACCATAAATTTCCCATTTAAAGTGTTTAATTCCATGGTTTTTATTATGTTTGCAAGATTGTGGAACCATGGCTATAATTTAATTTTAGAATGTTTTCATCACCCAGAAAAGAAACCCATACCCATTAGTATTCATTCCCTCTCACTCCTCCCTGAGCCCTAGGCAACCACTAATCTTTCTGTCGCTATAGGTTTGCTTATCTGGACATTTCATACAATTGTGTCATACTATGTGTGGTGTTTTTGTGATTGGTTTCTTTCACTTACATTTTGGAAACATTTAAAATTGAGTAAAGTAGTGAAGTGTTAATAATGGGGTGGTGTATGGGAACTCTATTTTATGCGTGTTTTTTCTGTAAACCTATATATTTTCTAATAAAATTTTATTTAAAAATGAGTATAATAGCATGATTCTTACAACGCCAGAATGTTAGTCACAGAAAATGGTTTAGTTCTAAATAAGTGTAGTATCTTCTGCTTGTATTGAATTTATATGTCAGCAGAATTTTCCCAGTGCTTTGTCACAGTCTTTTATTTGTCATTGATTTTTCTACTAGTAATGAGAAGAAACTGTTGCCATCATTAGATACAAAGTAACAGAAACACACACACACACACACACACACACACACACACATACACACGCACACAAACACATCAGATTAGCTGTCTGCCCTTGGAGAAATGCATAATGTATCTCACTTTCAGCTGTGGGCAAATCTAGTTGTTAAATCTGTGACTGAAATTCTCTTATTCTGCAAAATGAAGTTTTGTTGATGGAATGCTTTGTTCAGGGTTAATTTCTTTAATGAGTTTTGTATATATCGGGTGAAAATGTGGCTGGTTCTTTTATGAGGTTTTCTCTTGGCTGTTCTTTCACAGGCAAAGACTGTATCCTCAGTTTTGGCCTGCTTTCCCAGAAATGCACAGTATGGGAGTAGATCAGTAAAATGTTCATCACTACAGAATATTCACTAGTGTTATTTTGACTTATACAGCATTAATACAATTTCAGTTTAATTGAAAACATTTTCTTATATGTTGACTCATATTGGCATGTTATGTCAGAAGGCCTCTAATTCACTCTTATCTACAGCACAGTAATTTCTCTGACATCACCCCAAAATATAGTCATCTAACCCTTGCTTGAGTACATATAATAAGGAGCTCACAATTTTGTTAGGCACCCCTTTTCATTGTCTGTCAGGAAATTCTTATATTAATACTGCTGAAATCTGATTCCCTTACCTCCTACTGACTTTAATTCTGCCCTCTAGAACAAATAAAAGATCCTCTCTAATGTAATCTTCAAACTAAAGTTCATCCCCAGCTCCTTTAATAATTTGCATAAAACACGGTGTTCCAGTCTTTGCTGTATTGAATGTCTTTCTTGAAACAATTTGGCTGCCCACTTTTTGATATTCAGAGTGGTTATAAGTAAATAAAATAGAACACAGATGTCTAAAAGTAGTCTAATGAAGTTTAGGGACTACCTCTTCTAATCCTGTAATGCCTTACTCATTCCTCTGCAATAAAACAGGAATATGGATTGTGTTATTTGATTTTATTATTTTGTAGAGTCTCCATTGCACCTTTAACCCATAAAACGCCTGTGATCAACTAAACCCTTCAGGTTCTTGCAATACTTAATAGGTCAACTACTGCCTCTAACAAGTTTCTTTTGCTTTTCAGACATTTCTCTGTCTGAGGTAGGAAACACATGCTAAAATTTTGATATCTTTCTTTCAGATGAAGTAAAGAAGATCTTAGATAAGTTTTACAAGAGGAAAGAAATTCAGAAACTGGGTGCTGATTATGGGCTTGATGGTAAGTCTAATCACATTTTCACAGTAACGTTTTCTCACTTGTTAGGGTACAGCTTTGGCAGTATTCTGTGGGACCTGTGTGGCCTGTACATAGTGTGTCCCTGACCTTTCCTCCTGCCCTGGAAGGAAACTGGCAAGGCTCACTTTGTGAGCCAGATTACATGGCAGAAAGGAGTCCTCATTGCCAGAATTGGTGTAGGCCTGGGGATGGGTGAACAAAAGTGAAATTTGTCACTCCACCCCAACAATTTTGTTAGGCACAAAAAAAACCTTATTGTACTGATGAAGTATTTCAGTTCCCTACCCTTTCCCAATATTAGTAAATTTGGTGTCATAAAAACTCTCCAAAACTGTCTGCCAAAAATTTGATATTAAGAAATGGAATTTTAATGTTCTTCACTGTTATTTCCTGATCTGTGGAAAAGCTAAATTCACTATGTCACTAAGGTTTATTTTTGAGAAAATGTAATCCCTATAAGTTGAATGTATCTAAAATATATACTTAAAAATATTTCTGCCAGCTACCTTGACTCTTTCTAACATATAACACTTAACTTCAATACAGAAATACAAGAATGCTTTCAAGTTTATTATGAAAATCATTTTAAAATGACACTTGATGACTTTAGTGTGGTGTATATATAATTTTTTTAATGCAAAATGAAATGAAAATTAAGGTCTATCTATTTTAACACTATGTTTTCCACAGCTCGTCTCTTCCACCAAGCTTTCATAAGCTTTAGAAATTATATTATGCAGTCTCATTCCCTGGATGTGGACATTCACATTGTTTTGAATGATATTTGCTTTAGTGCAGGCAAGTATTTAAAGATTTTTAAAATCCTGTTGAACACACTTTCTATTTCTTACTGTACTTCATGTTTATTTATCTAGGCAGGACTTACTTGTTTCATATTGTGCCCAAGTAACATCCTTTGTAAACACTACCTTACTTTGATAAGAGATCTTTCTAGGTCCTTTTACTTTTATATTAAGTCCTTGAGGTAGTTATTAAATCACCCTTGTGTCTTGGACTAGAGGAAGACTGGGTCCTGGATATATCATCATCTGTTCTCCAGTGTGTGTTAACATAAGCCACAGTGAAATGAGCTCTCACAGGAGGTGGAATTAGCACACTCAATCTCTTTCTTCCACTTCTTTGTCCCTTGTGTCAGGATAAAACTCTTGCTGCAAAAGAAAAAAAATAGTAGAACATTAGTTCATTCCCATAGGCAGGCTGGATTTGGTTATATTTTTAAAGCATGTTTGACTCTTAAACTTTTGCTGAGGTAGAAACTGGATAAAAAGCAGAATGGGACATAGTCCCCCACCTTGACTTGGAGCTGTTAAGTTGTAGATTATTCTTGCTGAGGAATTAATTCATTTTTGTGTTTGTCTTTCTCTGGTCTTTGTAGTTAAAAAAAAAAAAATGTTTGCGTCTGTATTTCTCTTCACGTAACCATAAACATTTTCTCTAATGTATATTTCTGCATTCTTTATTTTTAATTGAACTTCCACCTATGCTGATTTTTGCCTGTTTGCATTAGAGGAATAAGTAATGGTGGTTGGCAGCCAGTTTTTTGTTTTCCTGGAAAGCATAAGGGAAATTTGGAGGAAAAAGTAAGGCAGAGCAGCATTCCAGAAAAGAGTGGTCGTCCTTGCTCCAGGACTTTTCTTTTTATCCAGATGATGCCCACCCCCCCCCAACTTAGTTCTTAAGAAAAAAGGTCTCACTAACTTCAGATATGGTTAACATGTAGATTACACATGTTAATGTAGTGTTTTATTTTCCAGCTCATGTGGATGATTTATTTCCATTTTTCTTGAGACATGCAAAACAGATATTCCCTGTATTGGAATGTAAGGATGATCTACGTAAAATCAGTGACTTACGATTACCTCCTAACTGGTTAGTTTCTTCATTTGTGGATTTAAATTTTTAGTTTCTAATCTTGGGAGTTTAGTGATCATTATTTTTTTTACTTGTACATTGGATAATAAATCATAAGGACCTGAATTGTGCTGTTTTGGATAAACAGGCAGATAATTCTGGCAGGAATTTAACTGGTAGCTTCCCTTGATCCTGGTCAGGCTTGAGTTTAGGCTTTATTAGGACAGGTCTAGAGCAGCCCTTAAAGTATTGTCCTTACTTCCAAATTGTGTGTGACCATTCTGGTGTGTCAGCTGAAAGTCTGGGGTGTTAATGAGCTCTCTCCGCTGTAATTGTAACTCCAGCATCTCCTAGCACTTTGTGCTCTCTTAGACTTTCCACTCTCAAACCCTTAGCAAGCTGCTCTCTGCAAGGCCGTATCGATTTTCACCTTGCACATTTTTAGCCTCACCCTTGACCAAGGAGCCTTGGGGAACCCCCACGCAGATGTCAGGTCTCTCCCACCTTGTATTTTCCCTTCTCTCCCATACTTTACTCTTCACATTCCAGCTACTTCAGCAGCTCTGAACCTCATCTCTACCTCCTCAGCTTAGTGGTACTATTGGATCCTGCTTGGGTTCCATTTCCTTAGGCCGTACTAGAAAAAGTAGTTCTCCTTTCTTTTAGGGATTGCAGTCTCACATTGCTTATTACGCAGTGCCCTCAAACAGTTGCTGCATATATTTTGTCCGGTTTTATTGTTGTGTATGGTAGAAGGAGAAGTCTAGTGCCAATTATTCCTTCATGCCAGAAGCAGATGCCTCAGTTATAATCTTACCTTAAGACTCAAGCCTGTGAGCAGAAGCCTGTGAGCATTAATTTATAGGGTCATATGTTTAGAGCTGTGGGAGTGATGTGAATATATCTATGGAGCAGGTTGCTGTCAGACTTATTTTATGAAACTTTTCTGAGATAAAGCAGTTTTTACGATGGGAAATGTCCAAGAAATTAATTTGCATTTGTGTTTTTGTTTCCTTTAGTTAGTAAATACCATTTTTGGGAATCGGTCACTATTTTAGCATGAATATGAAACCCATTGTTTAATTTAGCTTTTCAAAGAAACTGTCTTGTGAATGTTAAAAGGGTATTAAATTTGGAATTTTTTTTCAATTGTTAAGTTTTACAGAGTGGATTTGAGGTACATGCGACTAAGCTGTTTCCTACTCGTGTTTTAGGTACCCAGAAGCCAGAGCTATACGGCGGAAGATAATATTTCATTCAGGACCCACAAACAGTGGAAAGACTTACCATGCAATCCAGAAATACTTGGCAGCAAAATCTGGAGTGTATTGTGGTCCTTTAAAATTACTGGCACATGAGATCTTCGAAAAGAGTAATGCTGCTGTCAGTTTATTACCAAATATTTTATCTTTTTCCTTGTAATTTTCTTTTTTGGAGTGAAATGAAGGTGGGAGTGGGAGAAAGTCATATGTAATAACTTACTGTTAACAAAAATTGCCATATTTCATTGAGCCTAAGAAGCCATCAGTTGTAAGATGCATCATTATTTAACATGCAACTAAGGAAGAAAAAGTTGCTGTCAGTTGAACTCTGACATGCCTTTGATTCTTAAATGCATCCTGATTTCAGAATACTTTCAAAATGTGTGCATTAGAATGAACAAAATATAATATTATGAGATATTTCACCTGAATAGAGAAGTACAGAGAGTAATGAATAATCTTGTATCCATTACCCAACTCCATCAGATCCTAATATTTTGCCATACTTACTTCATTTATTTTTTTAAGAAATAAAATATTAATGTAGTTAAAACTCCCTCTTTCTTTGCCTCCTCATAGTTAACCAATACTTTGTTATGATGTTTAATTTACTTTTCTTAGAGCAGACCTCTGATGCTATCCACTAGAACTAATAGAAAGGCTGAAGCCACCTTTTCAGAAATTAAAAAGACTGAATTGCCAGTTGGCTGCGGCATCATTTCACTAAATGGACCATACTTTGGTTTATTGTTTTAACATGACTTTATAATGTGAGTTAGATTAACCAATTTTGTTATTAATTTGTGCTTCTGCACTCTTGTCTATTTTTTTCAATATTTGCCCACACAGAGATGACTCCAAGGAATGAGCCTTGCCCTGGCACTATGGGATTGACAATCCTATCCTAACCAAAAGAGTAAAAGAAATGTAACAAGGTATCAGTGGTTTAGAGAGTTCAAAGAGAGTCGAGAGGCTATTCTGGAGGTCATTCTTATGCAAGCTTCAGTTAGACAGTGCTGCCTAGCATAACTTGTCAAACCCCAACCAAAAACCATTCCTGCCAAGCCTGAAGAACACCTAGGGAGTTTTATAAGATTCTACAAAGGTTCCATGCACTAGGGTAACTTTCCAGACACCTACAACCTCCACAAGGGTCCCTGGACCATATAAGTCCTAATGCAAGAGCCAGCCTTTCTAGAACATCAACTAGTTCCATCCCCCTATTCCATATTTTCAACATACCCTTCCAACATGAAAAAGTTAGAATAGGCGTAGCCCAAATACCCCTAAAGAGTGGGAGAAAGACCAGAGGGAGATGGTGGAGTTATATTGAGAAGGTAGGGTTTAACAAATGAGCATAATTGCTGAATCATTATATTGATATTTTTTTTTTAATTTTTTTTAAATTTTAAATTAAAAAATATGACAAGAAACACAAACATTCTTAACATATGATCATTCCATTGTACATATATAATCAGTAATTCACAATATCATCACATAGTTGCATATTCATCATCATGATCATTTCTTAGAACATTTGCATCAATTCAGAAAAAGAAATAAAAAGAAAACAGAAAAAAAATTATGCATACCATATCCCTTACCTCTCCCTTTCATTGATCACTAGCATTTCAAACTAAATTTATTTTAACATTTGTTCCCCCTATTATTTATTTTTGTTCATTATGTTCTACTCGTCTGTTGACAAGGTAGATAAAAGGAGCATCAGACACAAGGTTTTCAGAATCACACAGTCACATTGTGAAAGCTATATCATTATACAATCATCATCAAGAAACATGGCTACTGGAACACAGCTCTACATTTTCATGCAGTTCCCTCCAGCCTCTCCATTATGCTTTAACTAAAAAGGTGATATCTATTTAATGCATAAGAATAACCTCCAAGATAACCTCTTGACTCTGTTTGGAATCTCTCAGCCACTGACACTTTATTTTGTCTCATTTTGCTCTTATCCCTTGTGGTTGAGGAGGTTTTCTCAATTTCTTGATGTTGAGTCTCAGCTAATTCTAGGAATTCTGCCTCACGTTGCCAGGAAGGTCCATACCCCT
>PVIY010017360.1:0-49593 GCA_004026745.1 Myrmecophaga tridactyla
ATATTTTTTTTTTCTGTTTTCATTTTATTTCTTTTTCTATTGTCTTTTTATTTCTTTTTCTGACTTGATGCAAAAGTTCTAAGAAATGATGAATATGCAACTAAGTGATGATATTGTGAATTACTTATTATATATGTTAATGTTTTAATTCATTTGTTAATTTTTTTAATAAATAAATTTTAAAAACATATTATGAAAATAAAGTGAATGAGAATGTGGTACTTGGACAGTAATAAATAGATACAAAAGAACAGAATAGAAAGTTCAAAAATAAACCTAGGTATATATGGTATATTTAATTAATTGAATTGAAACAATATCCAGTTAAACAATTTAGATCTCTGCCTCATCACACGCACACACACACACAAAAAAAGAAGTCCCAGAAGGGATTAAATATTAAAATGTATAAGTAATTAGGCTGTATCATGACAAGCTCTGGGATCTGTCCTGTAATATTTGTTGAAGAGTGCTTTGAAAACTATTGCTTTTTTCTTTGCTTTGTATTTATGTTATAGAATACAATAAAAAGTTTAAAAAAAGTAAAAGAAAAAAATACAAATATATATATATATCTACGTATGTTTGAAGGAATTTTTCAAAGTTTATCAGTTCAAAAGTTTCATGCAAATTTTACACTCTACTTCATTATATAGTTATTGTTATACAGAATAGTTCTGTAAATTTTAAAACATAAGAGTTTTTCAATAATACATTTTAAAATTAAAAAAGAAGGGGTATATTGGAACTGTACTTTTTGCATGAAATTTCTGTAAACCTACAATTTCTCATTTTTTTTTTTAGTTGGGGCTAATAATAGTCTTACTAATTCTCTCTCTCTTGGTCATAATTATTCACATCCTTCTTATGTGCAAAATATATTCTCTTTCATCCTATTATCCCCATAAGTCTCCCTAACCTCAGAATCAAGTTCAAAGCCCAGGATCTTTTGATCTAAATCAGTTCTGGATGTGCATTGTCTTGATCAAGAGATCAAGAAATTAAAAAGATAAGTCGCATCCCCCAAAAACATATCTAAACCACATTGATGTAACAGAAACAGAAAACAGTATCGTAACCCTTCCATTGAAAAAGGGGAAGAACTAAGCAACAATCTCCAGTTTATAATAACTCTCAGGGCATATGTTGCCAGGTCCCCCTGCCTAGAGGACAGAAATATTTCTTCCCTGGGCACAGGTATGAGCCTCCTCCTCAGTCCATTGTTCTTCATGGATCTGCACTCTGCCTTCTGATATTTCCTCCCCTTTCCATCACCCTTTCATGGGGTCATACTCCTAAGTATCCTAGAAGTGCCCTCCCCCCACCATTTATTCTTTCCTTTGTGCTTTGTTTGCTTGTCCTTCTTTCTGTATTAGAGAAATTGTGGGTTTAAAGAGAAATCATGCACAAAATACAGAGTTTCCATATACCACCTGTGCTGGTTTGAAAGGAAGTATGCCCCCTAAGAAAAGCCATGTTTTAATATAAATCCCATTTCATAAAGGTAGAATAATCTCTATTCAATACTGTATATTTGAAACTGTAATGAGATCATCTCCCTGGTTGATGTGATTTAGTCAAGAATGGTTGTTAAACTGGATTAGGGGATGACATGTCTCCACCCATTTGAGTGGGTCTTGATTAGTTTCTGAAGTCCTATAAAAGAGGAAATATTTTGGAGAATGAGAGACTCAGAGACAGCAGAGAATGCTGCAGCACCACAAAGCAGAGTCCACCAGCCAGTGACCCTTGGAGATGAAGAAAGAAATCGCCTCCCAGGGAGCTTCGTGAAACAGGAAGCCAAGAGACAAAGCTAGCAGATGATGCCATGTTTGCCATGTGCCCTTCCAGCCAAGAGAGAAGCCCTGACTGTGTTCATCATGTGCCTTCTCACTTGAGAGAGAAACCCTGAACTTCATCGGCCTTCTTGAACCAAGGTATCTTTCCCTGGATGGATGTCTTAGATTGGACATTTCTACAGACTTGTTGTAATTGGGACATTTTCTTAGCCTTAGAACTGTAAACTAGCAACTCATTAAATTCCCCTTTTTAAAAGCCATTCTGTTTCTGGTATATTGCATTCCAGCAGCTAGCAAACTAGAACATCACCCTATTACTAACACCTTGCATTAGTGTGGTACATTGTTACAATTCATGAAAGAATATTTTAATAATGGTACTATAGTTCATCATTTACAAGAGTTCATTGTTTATATTGTGCAAAAAAATAAAATAAAATAAATGTGGCTTGAAAAGTCTAAAATATTTACCATTGGCCATTTACAGAAAAAGCCTGCCTAACCCTGTTCTAAAAGATGCTAGATTTTTGTTACACCCAGGTATAAACTCTCATGGGTCATGCTTAAGTCATAGTTCTCTTCCTGGATCTTTTACTATGCCTAGAAAGCCAAAATTGTGCTCTACACTCCCCAACCTTCCTGCACTCCAGAAAGAAGAGTTACAAAATACTATGGAAACAGTATTCATGTTCTCTACTTTTTCTCCAATAACATTTAAAACAAAGCCACTCTGATTTCCTAAAATGACAATGACCATCTTGTGAACTTAAAAGTAGCAAAGAGAATCTAAAATCAGTAACCTTAAAAGAATTTGTTAAATAAACAAACAATAGGGTGAACAAATGTTAAAATTAAAATATATATATTAGATAGATGGAAACACTAGTGGTCAATGAGAGGGAGGGGTAAGGGGTATAGTATGTATGGATTTTTCTTTTTTTTTATTTCTTTTTCTGGAGTGATATAAATGTTCTAAAAAATTATCATCGTTATGAATATACAACTATTGATGATATTGTGAGCCACTGATTGTATACCATGTATGGAATGTTTTATGTTAAGAATGTATGTGCTTGTACATTGTTGTATCAATAAAAATTTTTTAAAAAAGAATTTGTTGTTAAAATATAGACCAGTTTTGGGTTTCAAGTTCATATGTAAACATTCAAATCCAGACAGACTAATTTATTGGCACTCTTGTTACTAAACTAACTCCTACCTAACTCTCTATAACTGGTTGAGCTTTGTTGCTTTCAGAACCACCTGTCTCATGGTAACCTCCGAGATTCAAGGTCTAGGGAATCTCACCTGCCTTTTTTTTTTTTTTAATTTTTATTAATAAAACCAATCAACATAGAACATGAACATTCTTTTTTATCACATGGTTGTATATTCATTATCATGATCATTTCTTAGAACATATGCATCATTTCAGAAAAAGAAATTAAAAAGAAAACAAAAAAATTCATATATACCGCACCCCTTACCTCTCCCTTTCATTGATCACTAGCATTTCAATCTAATAAATTTATTTTAACATATGTTCCCCTATTATTTATTTATTTTTAATCCATGTGTTTACTCATCTGTCCATAAGGCAGATAAAAGAAGCATCAGACACAAGGTTTTTACAACCACACAGTCACACTGAGAAAGCTATATCATTATACAATCATCTTCAAGAAACATGGCTACTGGAACACAGCTCTACGTTTTCAGGCACTTCCCTCCAGCTCTGTTATGCCTTAACTAAAAAGGTGATATCTATTTAATGCATAAGAATAAACTCCAAGATAACCTTTCAACTCTGTTTGGAATCTCTCAGCCACTGACACTTTGTCTCATTTAGCTCTTCCCCCTTTGCTGAGAAGGCTTTCTCAATCCCTTGGTGCAGAGTCCCAGCTCATTCTAGGAATTCTATTCCAAGTTGTCAGGAAGGTCCACACCCCTGGGAGTCAAGTCATGCCCCACGTAGAGAGGCGGAGGGCAGTGAGTTTGCTTGTTGTGTTGGCTCCGAGAGAGCGCTTGCCTTCTTTTCACTTTGAAACAACACACTGAGGAAACCAAAATAATAACACCAAACAGAAAACACCCATTAAAGGGGAACTATAACTAGTGTACTGGCTAGCCAAATACTCAAGAGTTGTGAAATGCATAATTTTGCTCAAATGGGCATATAACGAACTAAAAAAATATAAACCCAGTTCTACAAATATCCAACTGTCTGAGCACATCCCCTATCACTCAGGGCAAAATCTATTTACATTACAAGCTAATTATCCTTGAAGAGAACTTAACTTGCTATCTCAAATGTTTACATAAGCATTTTAACTCTGGTTTCAGAATATATGAAAACTGATTCTAAATCTTGCTTTTATTTAACTCATTTATAATCTCTAATAATATCAATGCTTTAGTTACGAAGAATTTCCAGGATTTTGTTATTTGCATGGGTAGAGAACCTACCAATATATAAAAAATTAATTTCTTTTTTAAGACAGCAGATCTAAAAGATTTTGGTCTAACGTGATCTTACATAGTTCGAGTATTTTATTAGTCTTTTCAGATAACTGTATAACTTCTTCTTTAATACTACACTAAAACTTGGTAAGTGATAGCTTCTTAATGACCACTTAACCATTTGGAAGCTTAGGACTCCCTCCTTAAGAGGGTCTTGAGGTCCCCTAAAGGGTCCACAATCCAAACTTTGAGAATGGCTGTTGTTTTAAACCGCAACTCAATTTAATCACACAAATGACTAACTCGATAACTACTGATTTATTCAGATTGTGTATCATGTCAGTGAATTCAAATGACTGAATCTCTTGGAGTTAGGCAATTAAAATTCTACAGGTAACTTTCATGTATAACTGATGTATTAATTACAGAAAAAGCTTGGGCATTTGTATATAGAAAGGGAGGCAGGAGATGGTACAGAATGGGATACTATTTTTCATTTAAGTCATTTAAGGTCTATTTAAACTATGTGTGTGTGTATATATTTTTATACTTTGATTAAATTTTTAAAATCTTTATATAACCACTCATTTATTAAAATAATTTTGACCAAGGATGTCAACTTTGCTCTTTCAGTCAGTCAAAAATTAAAAGATCATGCAATAACTCTATAATAGAACAAAGTAACCAAGAATTTCCTTTCCTTTAAGGATCCTTTGGTCTCTCTCAGGGTTATTTCCTATAGTTCTTCTCATATTTTGTTGTAATACAACATACTATATGTGCCCTTGGAGATAATTCTCTACCCCAAACAAAGAATTTGTTCAAAATTTTTTCCAACAAGCAAGTTCACAATCCATACTTGTCAGGAGCCCCATAAAACTGATGAAATCTAATATTTGTAACTACCCTAATTTCTACTACAATCTAGAAAAGGCCTGCCATGTTTCAAGAAAATTCATCATATGCTAAACGCTATTTGATGGAATGAATGGTGTTAGATATCAGGGCCCTTTCACTACCTAAAATAAGATAGACGTGAATGTTAGACATTGAGGGAAAGGGTTTTGCCAGCATAAACAATTATTGCCCTCTAATTTCCAGACTTTCTGACACATTCGCTCTGTTCAGAGCAGTTTTATGTACAAATTGTTCAAATATTGCATTTTACTACCTTATGAATGCCAGCTTTTTTGTGAAAAATCTTCGCTAAACATTAGTCCGACTATCTTTTGCTCAACTGAGGAAAGCCTCTGAAGGCTGGAAATTTTTTGAAAAGGCAGAAATACAAATTGACATGGAGACATGCAGACACAGAAAGCCTTAAGAAAGATCTCCAAAGAATGGAATTAAGAACCATCACCAGGGCAGGCCATGGTGGCTCAGCAGGCAGAGTTCTCACCTGCCATGCCAGAGACCCAGGTTCGATTCCCAGTGCCTGCTCATGTGAAAAAAAAAAAAAAAACGAAGCATCACCAACTGACATGCATTATAACTTTTCCTGGCCTGGCTGGTGAAACAGGTTTGATTTAAGTTGTCCTACAGGGCTTCCTCAATATCAGTCTATCAATTAGGGGTTAGTACTACTTTGACCATGAAAAAGCCAGGCAAGCTATTTCAATGAATGATAAAGAAATGACAAATTCTGGCTATCTATTCTCAACTTCAACTAAATTCCTTAAGAAAATGTAGTATGCCCAAAACTTCACAGAAAGTAAGAACTGATCTTCACTTATATTTCCACTTAACTGGACATATATTGATGTATAAATCCAATTCATTCATCCTGACTTTGTTTACTACTCAACAGTATTCTATGATGTTGCTGTGGTTATCACAATTTTACAAATGTCAAATCTAATCTTGTAGGTATTGGGGAAGAGTAGCAGTATTATAAGTTTCATAACAGTGCAGAGAACTGATGAAACCGATCATATTTGCAAACAAACTAACACACAAACTTAAGGTAGTTACTATAGATATAAACATACACATACATACGTCATATTCAGTAATCTGAATCTGCAGCAAATACTCAATTCTTGTAACACAGTAACAGTAACAACAGCATCTATTCATACAAATAAGCATGATATGTTGGTTTGAATTTGTTGTGTACCCCAGAAAAGCCATTTCCTTTAATCCTCATTCAATATTGCTGGGTGGTATCTTTTTTATTGTTTCCATGGAGATGTGACTCCCCCCAATTGTGGGTGGTAATCTTTGATTAAAGATGGTTTCCATGGAGATGCATCTCCAACCATTCAAGGTGGGTTGCTTACTGGAGCCTTTTAAGGGGGAATCATTCTGGAAAAAGCTGGAGAGCCATCAGAACCGACAGAGCCCCAGGGAAGCCACTGAAAAGCCTGAAGAGAAAGCTAGCAGATGTCACCATGTACCTTTCCAGCTGAGAGAAAAATCCCAAACATCATCGGCCTTCTTGAACCAAGGTATCTTTCCCTGGTGCCTTAATGTGGACATTTTTATAGCCTTGCTTTAATTTGGACATTTTCACAGCCTTGGAACTGTAACCTTGCAATTCAGTAAATTTTCCTTTTTAAAAACCATTCCATTTCTGGTGTATCACATTCCAGCAGCTTACAAACTAAAACACATGTTTTTATATAAGTTGGGTATTTTAGTTTGCTAAAGCTGCCAGAATGCAATATACCAAAAAATGGAATGTCTTTTATAAAGGAAATTTATTAAATTACAAGTTTATAGTTCTAAGGCCTTAAAAACTAAGGCATCCAGAGAAAGATACCTTGACTCTGAAGACCGAATGGTGTCCGGATTTCACTGCCAGCGCTGGGAAGGCACATGGCTGGCATCTGAGGTACTTGCTCCAGTTTGTTGCTTGTGCTTCTGATTCCAGTGGGTTCCTTTCCAAACATCTGTGGGCTCTCACTTAGTTTCTCTGTATCAGCTCTCTCCAGGTTCTGGCTTGCTTAGCATCTCATGGGAAGGCATACAGCAATGTCTGCTAGGTTCTGCATGGCCAAATGTCCATATCTAGGCTTCTGCTCTCTGTTGGCACTCCAAGAATCTCCAAACGTCTGCATCTAAGTTTTCTTCAAAATGTCTCCCCCTTTTAGGTTCCATGCACTAAGGTAACTTTCCAGAAACCTACACTCTCCAGATGGGTCCCTGGACTGATAAGTCTTGAAATGCAGAGGGGCCAGACTCTCCAAAACATCAACTAGTTCCATCTCCTATTCCATATTATCGACAGCCCCTTCCAACATGAAGAAGTTAGAATGGGCATAGCCCAAATACCCCTAAGAGTGGGAGAAAGATCAGAGATGATAGAGTTATACAGGGTAGGTAGGAATTGACAAATGAGTAGGATTGCTGAATCATTATATTGATATTTCTTTTAGTCTCCAGTGTTTTGGAGCAGCTAAAAGTAAAAACCTAAAATTGTGGTTCCAACCCTTACCAAACTCTGAACTCTGTTATACAACTAATTGTGCTGTGCTCTGAAATTTATTGCTTTTTTGTATATAGGTTATTTTTCACAAAAAAGAAAAAAAAGCCTACTGTGATGATAAATGTATAGCTTTATGATGATATTGTGAATCACTGATGGTACACTTTGGATGATTATAAGGTATGTGAATATATAATATATATCAATAAAAAAATGTCTCCTTTCAAAGGCCTTCAATAAACTAATCAAGACCCACCTTGAATAGGTGAAATAACATTTCAATCTAATCAAAAGGCTACACCCACAATTTGGCATGCCACATCTTGATGGAAGTAATCTAATCAAAAAGGCCCACCCACGGTTGAGCAGGCCAATCACCATGGAGCCAATCTAATCAGATCGCCTTTGGATCTGGTCCTCTAAGACTGGATTAGGACTGAAAGAAGATGGCTTTTCTGGGGTACAGTTTAACAGTTTAACAGTTTCAAACTAGCACATTGGGAAAAAGGAAAAAGTATGGTCCCGGTAACTACAGAAATTCTCAATTGCATGTTCTCATTTCCCTGTTGAGGGTTAATTTTAATATTTGATTTATCTCTTTCCCCCCATAAAGTACAATTCTTTCAAAATTAAAAGGCCATTTGTAAACTTACAGAATAGATAATATTGGCATATATTGAATAATCTGCATTTTAAGTCAAGTTTTCAAAATAAGGAAGGAAATAATTTCTACTTACTTTTTTAGACTGGTTTGCAAACTATGAGCACAAACTTCAATGAAAATATTTCTTTATAATTCAGCTTGAAGTTCAATCCTGCATGAAAAAATTATGAAATATGTGTTGAATGTTTATTATAAAAATATTTCAGGAAACTTGTAACTATTTTTATTTTAGCTAACAAATAGCAAAACATGAGAACAAAGTATCAGACCCAAATTAGCATCTTTCACGACTAGGGTTATGGCTCCCATTCCAGGAGTAAGTACACTTTTAAGGGGACAGAGCATAAAAGCATAAATCTCCAGCTCTACATTGCTACTAGCGAATTACTACTTCAAAAAAAAAAGTTCACTAGCAATTAATACACTAACCAAGATAAAAAATAGTTCCAAAAATCTGCTATTTTAAAGTGAGGAACCGCCAGGAACAGAGGCTGAAAGCAATGGAGCCCAGGAGCAAGGGCCCAGCAGATGCCAGCCACGTGACTGCCCAGCTGACAGAGGTGCTCCTGACCCATCGGCCTTCCTCGGATTAAGGTATCTTTCCCTGGATGCCTTGGTTGGACTTTTTTATATGCTTAGAATTATAAACTTGTAACTTATTAAATTTCCCTTTTAAAAAGCCAAAAAATAAAAATCTGCTATTTTAGATTTTATTCTTGTTTTTATTCTTTATTATTTTAGATTTATTCTTGTCTATACACAACTTCCAAGCACCACACTGCATTCCTTGCATTTCCTTCTTTTTACTATCGAAGTACAAACTGTGATAACTTTCTTCATGAGTCCTACAATGTACGCACGAAGTTTTTATTAATGCAGTAACATAAAGGAGTATTTTTGTCAGCCAATAAGAAAAAATCATATTAGAGGCAGGATTTTAGGATCATGAGGCCCAGAGAAGACCCAACAGTCAATGTCTTAAATTGTCAAATTTTATTTGATTGTTTTTGCAGTTAAGATTTTTAAAAATCACAACATAAGACTGGATAATTATTTTTTAAATGTATATCAGGGGCAGGCTACAGTGGCTTAGCAGGCAGAGTTCTTGCCTGCCATGCTGGAGGAACTGGGTTCGATTCCCGGTGCCTGCCCACATGGAGAAGAAAAAAAAAAAAAAAGATACACAGCAAACTTTTTTGCCCTTCATTCAACAAAATTTGAGTGTCTGGAGAGAAAGAAGGAAACAAGACAGACATGGCCCCAGCTTTCATGGAGCTTAGATTCTGGGGGAAGAAAGAAAAACAGATAAATGAATCAAGTAAACTTAAAAGGTACATTCTGATAAGTATACATAAAACTTTATATATTGGTTGGACGTTTGGTGGGGACACAATATCCTCATTCCATATGTCCATGCTATTCCAATGAATATGCATGACCTTGTAATAAAGAAAACAAAGTGGTGAAGTTTTAAACAATAACAAGTTATATATGCTCATTATGGAAAAATTAGAAGATGTAAATATTTGAATAGAAAATCAAATTTATCTGTCATCCTATCATCCTCATGTAAGTTATTAATGTTTTGGTATAAATTCTCTCAGACTTCCTTCTTGGACAGTCACATATAAACAGAAATATGGGATTATACTATTCTGCCTTACAGCCGGTTTTTTTCATTTAAAATCAGAAACACTTTTCAATGTGTTTAGTTCAACAATACAAGTTTTGAAAAGCAGTATTATACTATATGCATATACCAATCATTAAAATAATTACCTGCTGTTGCATCCTTCAGTGAATTTTAAAGAATTTTAATTCTTCTATAAACAATTTTTGACATAGAATTTCTGCAAAATTCTAAGGTTTTTGAATCAGTCAACTCACCCTTATTAAGCTTATACGAATTTCCTACAGCAGTGTAAAAGCCCACTTTTCTACTCTTTCATAGCATTTTGTGGTAAAAATAGTTTTGACTAAGAACCACACCGATAATCAGAAATTAACAGTGCCAAAATTCTTGATAAATGTCAAAGACGGCAGGGTTCGAGACAGATAAAGCACCTACATTTTTTCCTGTTATCAAAAGGTCATCGAGAATTTAATATCAGATGATTTAAGAGTGGCTAATTCTCCAACATAATAGGACTGTGGTTTTTTTCAGGGCTGAGCAGTCAGATTGTTGACTAATAGTTCAACACCATGTCAACAGAAGTGGCAGATTTATTTTTATTCCTCACTGTAAATCTCTAACTTCCAGAGTGTTTTCTCACCTCATATGGTTAAGGTCCTAAGCTACTCCTCAATGTCATACCACAAGAGAAGCTAAAATGCTGTTCATCTGTAATAATTGTAGAAAGCTATAGCATAATTAACTAAAACAAAAACCATGAAATCAAGTAGGTTTACTTTTCTTTAACACAAGACTTATGGGTATAAGGACACAGATTGGGATGTCTAAAGAGCAGAAAAATAACTTTTATGAATTTCAAAGTTTTACAAATAGTAGAACCGATTCTTCATTGTATTAGCCACATTAAAATGTCTACTTACAGGTTTCCTTTCCTACTGATACTGTTGTGTCATTAGCGCTTCTCATATTTACTAATAAAGTTTGAGGGTTTTTTTGTCTCACAACCCAGAGAGAAAAAGAAATATTCGGATAAAGTTCATTGTGAAAAGAGCTGGAAGTAGAGGAGGGTAAAGTAAGGGACTTCTCTTCTTCTAAAGAATACATATATAGTTCATGACATAACATGCTTCAGACACTATGAACTGTGAGGGAGCGAAAGAAGAAAAAGGAAGAGAAAATCATTAGCATGACTCTCTAGGGAGAAGAGATATTGGCTGTCAAGGGGTACTATTGCTTCAGGATACCTCAGTCTTAAAGAAATAAACAAAGGCAGAAAGATAGTACAATTCTGTTCCAAATTCACATTTGATGTTGATACAAGAGAAGCATTTGGTAATTTGCAAAAATGAAATAACTACTTCTCTTTAAACTGACAATTTCCTTAATTCTATCTCACATTAAGGTTCTATTTCAGCCCACTAATATCCTTGTTTCCTGAATATATATATATTGCCACATGGAGTTAATTTCCTCCATGGTATTTTACTAAATGCTTCTTGTGTAGCATTCTGAAAACTGAAGACAATAGCTGTATGTCTATTTCTTTCTTTGGAAGTAATATGTTTCTAATTATTTTAGGTATGTGCTTTTAGATAATGAATTATTAAAGAGTGGCTGTTTCTTCTACTTTTAAAATAACCCTCTCCGCATCCATAAGTAAACACATTCACAGGGTGAACTTCAAGGAATCTGGTTTTCCTAATTTTTGAGCAGAAAAAAATAAACCAGAAAAAAGCCCTCCAATGATGTTATACTTGCCAGACCTAGTGCCCTCTACAAGGAGGCTGAAAAGGATTTTTTGATACAGAAAAAAATTCAAAAAAAATTTTTTAATACAACTTTTGGCAAACAGAAATCAGTCTCATTGTCTGAGCAATTACTAAACGAGCAGATTTTGCCTTCTTTAAAGGTTCATTTTTGTTTTCTTCCCTCAAACTGAAAACTAGCTATTATCTATGTTGAGAACAAGTCCTGCCCCCTTTTACATGTCAATTCATCTTTAGCTTGGGCAAGAGTTCCCAAACATAGAACTGTTTCACATTTTACACAATTATGACGAATACTGAAGAAAGGGAAGTTTGAGATTATGTCCTTTAAAGGAGGGTTTTGCTTGGCAGATTTCCAGGTTATATTCTAGAATAAATTCGTGTATATACTCTGTTTTCTAGAGCAATCCAAATTATATTCAACATATCAAGACCTAAGTGGTTATTCTTATGCATTATACAGATATCCCTTTTTAGTTCATGGTACATTGGAACGGTTAGAAGGAAGTACCTCAAATTGTTGAACTGTATTCCAGAAGCTTTGATTCTTGCAGAAAATTGTATAACTATATATATAGCTTTTACAATGTGATCATGAGATTGTGAAAACCTTGTGTCTGATGCTCCTTTTATCCAGGGTAAGGACAGATGAGGAAAAATAGATAAATAATAGGGGGGATAAGGGGCAAAAAAAAATTGGGTAGATTGAAATAACAGTGGTCAATGAGAGGGAGGGGTAAGGGGTATGAGATGTAAGAGCTTTTTCTTTTTCTTTTTTCACTTCTTTTTCTGGAGTAATACAAATGTTCTGAAAATGATCCTGGTGATGAATACACATCCATGTGATGACATTGTGAGACACGATTGTATACTGTGAATAGACTATGTGTGAAGACTTCTCAATAAAAATATTAAAAATAAAAAAAGTCTTAAATGGGCCATTTCAATTTATTAATATATGACCCACCTTATTCCAGAATTTGACTCTTCCTTTTCTTGTAAAAAAGATGAGTTGAGCTATTCACGCACAAATATAATTAACACTATACTTAATGTTACATAAAAATATCTAGCTTTATGGAATAGAAGCAACAATTTATTTCAAAGCTTTCATTCTTTAAGTTTCAAACCAGATTTTAATATTTATATATTATAAATCCCTTTCTAGTAATTTATTGTATACACACTAGTTGCTTAATAAATACGAATATTCCTTAAATGAGTCTAAACCTCATTATTACTGCTACCTTTGACCCTTATTACCTCAAAGAACTACATTGTTTTGTTTTGTGTGTCTGTTTTACTAGTACCAGAAAAACCACATGATATTAAAATTGAGCATTGTTTCTCTGGTATCAAAACATTATTTACCATTCAGAAGTTATTCACAAAGCTGTTTTGGAAGATACTCGCAAACACTGAAAACATATCAAAAAGAAGTCAGCAGGGTGCACAGGTAGTCAGTGGTAGAATACTCACCTGCCATGAGAGAGACCTGGTTTCAATTCCTGGCCCATGCACCCCCCAAGAAAAATCCTTGTGAACAAAATTCCCTATGATACACATATCACATACCTGTCTCTCTGTGTGTGTACATATAGATAGAGATAAACATATATTTGTAGGGAGGCACATTAAAAAAAAAGTCAGCAGTATTATCTCAAAATATACTATAGTGAAACTTAAAATCTTTTAAAAGGCCTGCACTGAACACAAGGTCTGAGGCAATTTCAAGTACATTTGCTGATGTGAATGCACTTAAAACAGGGTAAGAAAATCTCTGTCAGTGAAAACACCAATTGTTACTTGAACAGATTCTTGCATACCTACATTCACAGCAGCACTATATGCAGTAGCCAAAGGCAGAAGCAACCAGTGTCCATCAACAGATGAATGGATAAATAAAATGTGGTATTTTGTACAATGGGATATTATTCAGCCAAAAAAAAAAAACAGAATGAAGTTCTGATACTTGTGAAAACACGGATGAACCTTGAAGACATGTTGAGCGAGATAAGCCAATCATAAAGGACAAATATTGTATGATCTCACTTATCTGAAATAACTAGAATATACAAATTCTGAGACAGAACGACAACCTCAGGTTACCTTGGAGAGGGGTAGGGAATGAGGACTTACTGCTTAATTGGTACAGATTCTGTCTGGGGTGATGGAAAAGTTTCAGTAATAGATGGATGTGATGGTAGTACAACATTGTGTATGTAATTAACACCACTGAAGTACACATTTGAAAGTGGTTAAAATGAGAAATTTTATGTCGCGTATGTTACAGGAATAAAAATTAAAATAAAACAGAACTCTACAGCACAAAAAGTAAACCCTAATGTAAACTATGGACTTTAGTTAATAATACAATTATTATAATATAGTTTTAATTGTAACAAATATACAATATTAATGCAAATGTTAATAATAGGGAAAATAGCGTGAGGGGGTGGTATATGGGAATTCTCCATTTTATGTATGATTTTTCTGTAAACCTATTACTGCTATAAAAAATTTTAAAATACCTAAAACAAAAGACATCTAAAACTCCATTTAACTTTTGGCACTTAAAATAGAACTCCTGGGCAGGCCACAGTGGCCCAGCAGGTAGAGTTCTCGCCTGCTGTACTGGAGACCCGGGTTCGAGTCCCGGTGCCTGCCCATGCAAAAAAAAATAGAACTCCTTTGGAAACATTTATTTTTTTTCTATTTCACTTACTTTTTTTTTTTATTTACTTATTTATTAATTTAAAAAAAAATTTAACAACAAACGAACAAAAACATTAACATAATCATTCCATGGAAGCATAATTTTAAGTTACATAAACATGTACTTTTCTGAATGCAAAGGAAAATTATTCTTTCTGTTTATTTGTGAGAATCATTTTATGCTCCCTTAGCATATACATAGACATTTTGTTCCCTCATTT
This sequence comes from Myrmecophaga tridactyla, assembly GCA_004026745.1. Classification (NCBI taxonomy): domain Eukaryota; kingdom Metazoa; phylum Chordata; class Mammalia; order Pilosa; family Myrmecophagidae; genus Myrmecophaga; species Myrmecophaga tridactyla. The sequence continues at coordinate 14,686 of PVIY010017360.1, forward strand.
GTGAGGTCAGAATTTATGATGACTTAGCAAGTTAGTGGCCAAAGAATTTGCACAACATATAACCACTCTTATGACACCATGATTTGTGTCCTGTGTTGTACCAGAGGCTCTGATTAACTCCACACTCATTTAGAACAGAAGTAAAGGAGTCAGGAGCAGGGGGTCCTTAAAGTTTTTGGTGCTACAGACTACTTTGATAGTTTAGTAAAATCTATGGAAACATTGCCAGAACGCCTTAAGTTGTTGATTCATCCAATACATTTAAATAAAATATAAATGTACAATTGTCAAAATATTTTAACTGGATATAATAATGTATGAAAATAACACATTAAATAAGATCTAACAGTGAGTCTAAAAACCACAGTAATTTTGAAGTAGTCATGAGCATGAACAATTTCAAGATCTCTGCAATGACTGTAATATATGAAAATATCTGTGCTTTTTTATTGATGTTAAAGCCTCAGGTATCAATACTACTAGTATGGTTTGCTGCCTACATTCACAATTGAAAGATATTCTACATTTTAATTACAGGTGAATGAAAATAAAGATGTAACTGTATCCTCCAATCAAGTTCACAGATCTTGAGTTTCAGACACCAAGTTAAAAGCCTCTGATAGACAAATGGAATAGAAAGATAATAAAGTTAAAAGTTAGCTTTGGTTCCCAGAACTCAATAAGGCAACTCAGAAAAAGGTCTGTTACTTTCCAAAATACTACAACACAACAAAGGAGTGTCCTCATGCTTTTATTCATTCAATAACTTTTAGAAGATTTATATATGAAGAGCAAAATTACAGAGAAAACATGTTCTTCAACCAATGATCAAATATGCAGGTTACAATGTGGTAAATTTTGAGGAATTTCTCCTTTAAAAAAAGGCTAAGTAATTGTAATCAAATCAGATTCAATAATACTATGCATTGTGATTAGCAATAGAGTAGTGTGGGCAACCAACAAAACAGGATCCTGCTCCTTCTAACATAAATGGTCAGCAGCACCCTTCAATGGCCCAGCTCTTGCAACCAGTCTCACTGTTGCAGGAGATGTGAACTCATCCTGTCATTGTGTATACTCTGACCCTGGAAGATCAACCACAATTTATAAGAAGATTATTACTGCTGTTTTAATCATTTCTTTGCATGACAGAAGGTCTCAAATGTGCCACCTATACAGGTTTTTCTACCATACAGATTCATTGTAAAAATCTCCTGTGGGGCGGGCCATGGTGGCTCAGCAGGTAAGAATGCTTGCCTGCTGTGCCTGAGGACCCGGGTTCGATTCCTGGTGCCTGCCCATGTAAAAAAAAAAAAAAAAAACAAAAAAAACTCCTGTGACAAAAAATAGTTACATAGAAGAAAGCAAAGAAAATTCCAATTTGTCAGGGTAAATACTTAGAAAAGTACCATACATAACTTAAAAATGTAACTTGGAGCCATATATTATAGAAGATTTCATTCTATCTAGATGAAGATACTTATTTTGATAAGTACTGGAAAGTCACAGTAAGTTTTTGATAAATGACATGATTAGGAAAAGGCAGCACACTGGGAGGGTTTTGGCAATGGTTCATAGAAGGTAAAAGGCTACTACCCTAATTGAGGTAGAAGCCTAAACTACAGAGCAATAACAAAAATGAAAAACAGACAGACACAAAGGATATCAAAGGGCACAAGATTTAACATACAACTGGATATAACAGGGCAGGGGACCCAATAGGTGAAGGAGATATTAAGGTAACTAAAATTTTAAGCCTGGCCACTTGGAAGAATTAAAAGAAGAAAAGAGTAGGTTTGGGAGATGAAAAAAAGTTGAAAATAGGCAAAAATAATGAGCTTTAAGCAACATATTAAGTTTAAAATGCTCGAGAGGAAACTGGAAAAGTAGATCATCCACAAGAAGTCAACCTCTGTCAACGTAACAAAATAAAGTTTCTGTGGCTAGTAGAGTTCAAATAAAGTCAAGAGGCTATTCTGGAGGCTACTCTTACACAAACTTCAGCTAGATATTGCTAATTGCAAAGGTTTGACAAACCCCAACCAATATCAATCCTGTTAACTCTAAAGAACACCCAAGGCTCTATCTCAGATGTACAAAAGTTGCACGCACTTAGTTTACTCTTCAGAAACCTAAAATCTTCAAGTGGTTTCTAGGCCAGTTAAGTCCTGAAACTCAGAGGTGCCAGTCTCTCCAAAAACATCAACCAATTCCATTCCCCTATCCTATACTGTCGACACCCCTTTCCAACATGAAAAAAAGTTAGAATGGGCATAATCCAAATGTTCCTAAAGATAGGGAGAAGGATCAAAGGAGGAGAAAGTTACAACTGAGAAGTTAGGATTTAAAAAATGAGTATGACTACTGGATCATTATATTGATATTTCTTTTTAGTCTCCAGTACTTTGGAGCATCTAGAAGGAAAAACTTGAAACTGTGAAACCCATACCAAACTCTGAAATCTGCTCTATAACTGCTTGTGCTAAAATATACTTTGACTTCAAAAAAAAATGAAGAGGAGGGAAAGCTACTTAACTCATTGTACAAAGCCAACATCACCCTCATACCAAAGCCAGACAAAGATATTACAAAAAAAGAAAACTACAGACCAATCTCTCTAATAAATATAGATGCAAAAATCCTCAACAAAATCCTAGCAAATTGAATCCAGCAACACATTAAAAAAATTATACATCATGACCAAGTACGATTCATCCCAGGTATGCGAGGATGATTCAACATAAGAAAATCAATGAATGTAATATACCATATCAACAAGTCAAAGCAGAAAAACCACATGATCATCTCGATTGATGCAGAAAAGGCATTTGACAAAATTCAACATCCTTTCCTGTTGAAAACACTTCACAGGATAGGAATAGAAGGCAACTTCCTTAAAATGATAAAGGGAATATATGAAAAAACCACAACTAATATTATCCTCAAAGGGGAAAAACTGAAAACTTTCCCCCTAAGATCAGGAACAAGGCAAGGATGTCCACTGTTACCACTTTGATTCAACACTGTGTTGGAAGTTCTAGCCAGAGCAATGAGACAAGAAAAAGAAATACAAGGCATCAAAATTGGAAAGGAAGAACTAAAACTCTCACTATTTGCAGATGATATGACATTATATGTCAAAAACCCCGAAAAATCCACAGCAAAACTACCGGAGCTAATAAATGAGTACAGCAAAATGGCAGGTTACAAGATCAACATTCAAAAATCTGTAGGGTTTCACGGCGAGTGGACTCACCGCCCTCCCCCTGTCTGCGTGGGACATGACTCCCAGGGGTGTGGATCTTCCTGGCAGCGTGGGACAGAAATCCCAGAATGAGCTGAGATTCAGCATCAAGGGATTGAGAAAAACTCTAGAGTGAGCTGAGACCCAGCATCAAGGGATTGAGAAAACCTTCTAGACCAAAAGGGGGAAGAGTGAAATGAGACAAAGTGTCAATGGCTGAGAGATTCCAAACAGAGTCGAGAGGTTATCCTGGAGGTTATTCTTATGCATTAAGTAGATATCACCTTGTTATCCAAGATGTAATGGAGAGGCTGGAGGGAACTGCCTGAAAATGTAGAGCTGTGTTCCAGTAGCCATGTTTCTTGAGGATGATTGTATAATGATATACCTTTCACAATGTGACTGTGTGATTGTGAAAACCTTGTGTCTTGATGCTCCTTTTATCTACCTTGTCAACAGATGAGAGGAACATATGGAATAAAAATAAATAATAGGGGGAACAAATCTTAAAATATATTTAGTTTGAAATACTAGTGATCAATGAAAGGGATCAGTAAGGGGTATGGCCTGTAAAATTTTTTTTTTCTGTTTGTTATATTTTTCTGTTGTCTTTTTATTTCTTTTTCTGAATTGATGCTGATGTTCTGGGAAATGATCATGATGATGAGTATGCAACTATGTGATGATATTGTGAATTGCTGAGTGTATGTGTTGGGAATGTTTGTGTTTCTTGTAATTTTTTTTAATTAACAAAAAATTTTTAAAAAAAAATTTGAAAAAAAAATCTGTAGTGTTTCTATATACTAGGTAAGGAACAATCTGAGGGGGAAATCAAGAAACGAATTCCATTTACAACTGCAACCAAAAGAATAAAATCTTCGGGAAAAATTTAACTAAAGAGACAAAAGACCTATACAAAGAAAACTAGAAGAAATTGTTAAAAGAAATCACAGAAGACCTAAATAGATGGAAGGGCATACCGTGTTCACGGATTAGAAGACTAAATATAGTTAAGATGTTAATTCTAGCTAAATTGACTTACAGATTCAATGCAATACCAATTAAAATCCCAACAACTTACTTTTCAGAAACAGAAAAAAACAATAACCAAATTTATCTGGAAGGGCAGGGTGCCCCGAATAGCTAAAAGTATTCTGAGAAAATTCTGAGAAAAAAAAATGAAGTCAGAGGTCTCACACTACCTGACTTTAAGGCATGTTATGAAGCTACAGTGGTCAAACCAGCATGGTACTGGCATAAAGATAGATAAACTGACCAATGGAATAGAATAGAGTATTCAGATATAGACCCTCTCATCTATGGACAATTGATCTTTGATAAGGCAGGCAAGCCAACTCACCTGGGACAGAACAGTCTCTTCAATAAATGGTGCCTAGAGAACTGGATATCCATATGCAAAAGAATGAAAGAGGACCCATATCTCACACCCTATACAAAAGTTAACTCAAAATGGATCAAAGACCTAAACATTAGCTCTAAGACCATAAAACTGTTAGAAGAAAATGTAGGGAAATATCTTATAAATCTTATACTTGGAGGCGGCTTTATACACCTTACACCCAAAGCAAGAGCATTGAAGAAAGAAAGAAAGAAATGGGAATTCCTCAAAATTAAACACTTCTGCGCATCAAAGAACTTCATTAAGAAAGTAAAAAGACAGCCTACACAATGGGAGACAATATTTGGAAACGACATTATCAGATAAAGGCCTAGTATCCAGAATTTATGAAGAGATTGTTCAACTTAACAACAAAAAGACAGCCAACCCAATTACAAAATGGGCAAAAGATTTGAACAGATGCTTCACAAAATACAAATGGCCAAAAGGCACATGAAAAAATGCTCAACTTTCCTGGCTATAAGAGGAAAGTAAATCAAAACCACAATGGGATATCATCTCACACCCACCAGAATGGCCACTATCAATAAAACAGAAAACGACAAGTGCTGGAGAGGATGTGGAGAAAGAGGCACACTTATCCACTATTGGTGGGAATGTCAAACGTTACAACTGCTGTGGAAGGCAGTTTGGCGGTTCCTCAAAAAGCTAAATATACAATTGCCATAAGACCTGGCAATACATTGCTAGGTATGTACTCAAAGGACATGAGGGCAAGGACACAAACAGACATTTGCACACCAATGTTTATAGCAGCATTATTTACAATTGCCAAGAGATGGAAACAGCCAAAATGTCCATCAACAGATGGGTGGCTAAACAAGCTGTGGTATACACATACGATGGAATATGATGGTGCTGTAAGACAGAATAAAGTTATGAAGTAGGTAACAACATGGATGGACCTTAAGGACATTATGCTGAGTGAGATTAGCCAGAAACAAAAGGACAAATACTGTATGGTCTCACTGATATGAACTGACATTAGTGAATAAACTTGGAATATTTTGTTGGTAACAGAGACCATCAGGAGATAGAAATAGAGTAGGATATTGGGTAACTGGAACTGAAGGGATACAGACTGTGCAACAGGACTGAATATAAAAACTCAGAAATGAACAGCACAGTACTACCTAACTGTAATACAATTATGTTAAAACACTGAATGAAGCTGAATGTGAGAATGATAGAGGGAGGAGGGCTGGGGGCATAAATGAAATCAGAAAGAAAGATAGACAATAAAGACTGAGATGGTATAATCTAGGAATGCCTAGAGTGTATAATGATAGTGACTAAATGTACAACTTTTAAAAATGTTTTTGCATGAGGAAGAACAAAGGGTGCTGAAAATAGATGGTAATTAATATTTTAAAAATTCAAATTATGTGTGAGACTGAAGCAAAAAATGTTTATTTGGTACAAAATTTATATTTTGACTACTGCATTTCCTAATATAACTTATGTAGATAGCTTGGTTGAACACCATAAGTACATGGAACCTTGGGTAGGACATAAGATTTTGTGGGTTTGTCCAGAGTGATGCCCCAATGAATCCCAGAGTGATTGGATCAGTGAGTGGAAAAGTATTTGCAAAGTCCCCTTCAAGGAATGGTGAGAACAGGGGAAAATTCAACTCCCCCAAGTTGAATTCTTGATATTCTCACAAGTAGTTTGGACAACCAAAGCTACAGGCTGAGTCCCCAGTCTTGGGGTTTGTTCACATGAAATTTAACCCCATAAAAGATAGGTCAAGCCTACTTAAAATTAGGCCTAAGAGTTACCCCCAAGAGAGCTTCTTTTGTTGCTCAGATGTGTCCTCTCTCACCAGTCAACACAGCAAGCAAACTCACCACCCTCCCCATGTCTACGTGGAACATGACTCTCAGGAGTGTGGACCTTTCTGGCAGCGTGGGACAGAAATCCTAGAATGAGCTGAGACTCAGCATCAAGGGATTGAGAAAAACACTAGAATGAGCTGAGACTCAGCAACAAGGGATTGTGAAAACCTTCTCCACCAAAAGGGGGAAGAGTGAAATGAGACAAAGTGTCAATGGCTGAGCCATTACAAATAGAGTGGAGAGGTTATCCTGGAGGTTATTCTTACGCATTAAGTAGATATCACCTTGTTATTCAAGATATAATGAAGAGGCTGGAGGGAACTGTCTGAAAATGTAGAGCTATGTTCCAGTAGCCATGTTTCTTGATGACTGTATAATGATGTAGCTTTCACAATGTGACTGTGTGATTGTGAAAACCTTGTGTCTGATGCTCCTTTTATCTACTTGTCAACAGACGAGTAGAATACATGGAATAAAAAAAAATAATAGGGGGAACAAATGTTAAGATAAATTTAATTTGAAATGCTAGTGATCAATGAAAGGGAGGGGTAAGGGGTATGGTATGCATAATTTTTTTTCTTCTGTTTTCATTTTATTTCTTTTTCTGTTGTCTTTTTATTTCTTTTTCTGAATTGATGCAAATGTTCTAAGAAATGATCATGATGATGTATATGCAACTATGTGATGATACTGTGAATTACTGATTATATATGCAGAATGGAATGATTATATGTTAGGAATGTTTGTGTTTCTTTGTTGTCATGTTTTTTTTTAATTTAAAATTAATTTAAAAAAATTTTTTAAATGTACTTTGAAATCTATTGTTTTGTACATATATTTTACAATTTTAAAATGCTTTAAAAAAATTTTTTAAATGTAGTTGACTAGCTGATTTTAGATTATATTTTCTAGTTGAAAGTTGTAAGATAATTTTATAAAGTTGCACTCAATTATGGAATATTCATGAGGACCTGAGAGTTACTGTATAAGATTAATTAGACTTTAATCAAGTTGTTTAACTACTTTGACAGGTTTGATGGTCAGTTCAAGCAATAGAAGAAATTCAAATATATTCATGTTAATGCTGCTGTTTAAACTGTTGATGGAAGTTAATTAATTGTAAATGAGACAAATTTATTTAAGAGCATTTGGTCTGTTGAATTTGAATTGGTGAAACAACTATCAAAAGTTCCCTCTGCGATTGAGAAAGCTTTCTTGACCAAAAGGGGGAAGAGAGAAATGAGACATATTTTAATTTTGGTGGCTGAGAGATTTCAAACAGAGTTGAGAAGTTTTCTTGGAGGTTATTTTTATGCATTATATAGGTATCATTTTTCAGTTTTTGGTATATTGAAATGGCTAGAGGGAAACACCTGAAACTACTGAACTGCATGACAATTGTATAAATATATAGCTTTTACAATGTGACCATGTGACTGTGAAAACTCTGTGGCTGACACTCCCTTTATCCAGGCTATAGCCAAATGAGTAAAAAAAATAAGGACAAAAAAATTAATAATGAGGGAGAGGGGAGGGGTAAAAAAATGGGTAAACTGCAGTACTAGTGGTCAATGAGAGGGGATAAAAGATGTATGGATTTCTTTTTTTTTTTTCTTTATTTTTTCTGGAGTAATGCAAATGTTCTTAAAATGATCATGGCAATAAGTACACAATTATGGGATGGTATTTTGAGCCACTGATCGTACACTTTGGGTGGACTGGCAGGTGTGTGAAGATATAATTTTTTTTTAAGTTCCCTTTGAAAGCAAGTATTAAAATGTGTGAAATTTACAAATGCTTCTGTGCCTCAAAAAACTATCAAAAAGGGGAACAAGCAGCCAACTCAATGCGAGAAAGTATTTGGAAATCAAGTATTGAATAAAAGTTTGATATCCTGTATACATAAAGAAATCATACAACTCAACAACAAAAGAACAAATAAGCCAATTATAAAACAGCCTAAAGATATGAGTAGACATTTTTTCAAAGAGCAAATACAGATGGCTAAAACGCACATGAAGAGACGCTCATTTTCATTAGCTATAAGGGAAATGCAGATCAAGACTATGATGAGATACCACCTCACACTGATAAGAATGGTTTCTATGAAACAAACAGGAAACTACAAATGTTGGAGAGGATGTGGAGAAGCTGGAACTCTTATGCACTTCTAGTAAGAATGTATAGTGGTACAGCTACTATGGAAGTTAGTTTGGTGGTTCCTTAGAAAACTAAATATTGAGTTGCCCTACAACCTGGCAATACCACTACTTGGTATATAGCCAGAAGAGATTAAAGCAGTGACACAGACATTTGCACACCAACATTCACAGCAACATTATGCACAATTGCCAAAAGATGGAAAGAATCCAAGTGTCCACCAACCAACAAAAAGATAAACAAAATGATAAATAAATATATATATATATATATATATATATGAGATGGAATATTATGCAGCAGTAAGACGAAATGTGGCCCTGAAAACATGGATGAATCTTGAGGATGTAATGCTGAGTGATTAGAAAGTATCTGTGTGAAGATTCCTCAATTTAAAAAAATGCTAAAAAAATAAAAATAAAAATAAAAAAATGCTGAGTGAAATAAAGCCAGAAACAGAAGGACAGATATTGTATTATTTTGCAACTATAACCCTGGGTCTTTACCTCAGAGTCTTCTAATATAGATTTACTCAGAGGCTTCTAATATAGATTATAGGGGACCTAAAGATACATAGAAGCTAGAGATGGATGAATGGTTGGCTAGTGAGGTTGAACTTAAATGTAAGAGAATGGATAAAAGTGAAGGCAGTTCATTAGTGGGTCTGTAAGTAATATAGCCATATTAAAGATGAACAAGGTTTATAGGAATTGTATGGAACCATGTATCTCACCAATTAATACAACAAATATAAATAAGTTCATGTATGAACTACTTCAAAGGTATGAATCCTGTACAAAGAATAAATAATAGAGGGGTGTAGTGGGAAAACTACTATTGCAAGCTATGGTCTATATTTAACAGGAAGACATCTATAGTACCAAAGCAATACCAGGGGTAAATAATTGGGGGGAAAGGACAAGAGTTAAGGGGAGGTGTGGATTTTCTACTTGGTGAGGGTGTGTTTATCTAGTGTGTTTCTCTTTGCAGCATTGAAACTTGTCAAAAATTCAGTATTAATGATTGCACAACTAAGTGAGGATATTGTGAGACATGGATTGTTGACTTTGGACATTACATATGATGACAAATGGAAGGAGGTGGCTGAAGGATATACTGACTGAGAAATAGAATGGCAAATTGTGGTAGAATATTGTGCAGCTACAGAATGGAACAAAATTGTGTGGCACGCAACAAGTTGAATGTATCTAGGGGATATTATGTGATGCCGAATAAGCCAGAAACAAAAGAATAAATACCGTATGGTCTCTTTTAGAAAATACTTGTAAGAAAATTGGAGCCTAGAACATAAGCTCATTTTTTAATTTTTCTGTTTCCAATTCTCCTGCCATTCTCTTTTTTTTTTAACTTTTTTATTGTGAAATATAACATATATATACAAAAAAGCAATACATTTCCAAGTACATTTTAACAAGTAGTTATAGAACAAATTTTAAAGTTTGGTTATAGGTTACAGTTACACAATTTTTTGTTTTTTCTTCTAGCTGCTCCAAGACTGGAGACTAAAAGAAATATCAATATAATGATTCAGCACTCATATTCGTTTGCTAAACACTACCTTCTCTGTATAACTCTACCATCACTTTTGATCTTTCTCCCACTCTTTAGGGGTATTTGGGCTATGCCTATTCTCACTTTTTCATATTGGAAGGGACTGTCAATAATATGGGATAAGGGGATGGAAAAGGTGATGTTCTGGAGAGGCTGGCCCCTCTGCATTCCAGGACTAATGTTTTCCAGGGACCCATCTGGAGGTTGTAGGCTTCTGGAAAGTTACCCTAGTGCGTGGAACTTTTTTTCCTTTTCTTTCTTTCTTTTTTTTTTTTTTTTTTAATATTTTTATTGTCAAACCTTAACAAACATACAAACATTCTTGACATACAAACATTTTATAACAATCAATGGCTCACAATAGCATCATACAGTTTTGCATTTATCCCCATGATCATTTTTTTGAACATTTGCACCTCTCCAGCAAAAGAAAGAAAAAAGGAAAAAGGAAAAACTCATACAATACCATACCTCTTACCCTCCATTTCATTGACCGCTAGTATTTCAATCTACTCTATTTTAACCTTTGTTCCCCCTATTATTTATTTTTATCCATATTTTTTACTCATCTGTCTATACCATAGATAAAAGGAGCATCAGACACAAGGTTTTCCCAATCACACAGTCACACTGTAAAAGTTGCATCATTATACAATCATCTTCAAGAAACATGGCTACTGGAACACAGCTCTACAGTTTCAGATACTTCCCTTTAGCCACAACAATACACCATAAACTAAAAAGGATATCTATATAATGTGTAAGAATAACTTCCAGGATAACCTCTCAACTCTGTTTGAAATCTCTCAGCCACTGACACTTTATTTTGTCTCATTTCTCTCTTCTGCCTTTCAGTGCAGGTTTTCTCAATCCCTTGAGGCCAAGTCCCAGCTCCTCCCAGGATTCTGGCCCCACATTGCCAGGGAGAGATGGTAAGCTCTTAGTGCAGTCACATTTAGTCCAGGGCTATAAATATTCTCTCTAGATTTTGAGAAGCTGTGCTATATTGGTATACTCTGGTATCTCTCTGGAACTCTGGCTACCTTTATGACATCTAAGACTCAGAGTAGGAGTTCTGCAGGTCTGAAATCAGCATTACCGCATACAACTATTAAAGAAACCGAAAAAGAGATCAGGCTTCAATTAGAGATAAGAATGAAGCCAACAGGGTCAGGACTAAGGTAAATCAGAATACAGGGGTAACGAGGAAATTGTCTGTAGTTTAGAACTTCACCTACTGTATAAGAACAAAGGAAGAGAGTTTTATTTTGTCCAAAACCTAAATTTTTTGTAGCACATAATCTAACGCAACCTGTCTAGATAGCTCATTTAAACAACCCAACACATGTTGCTCAGAATGGTAACAAGGGCTCATAATTCTGTATAGCTTAATGTAATACCTGAAATACATCCCAGAGTATGTTGAGCAGATAATTTAAAAGTATTGACAAGGAAATAACAAAACTCAAGATAGTGGATTAGCGGGTGTGGGATTTAGTTTGTCTTCCAGAGCAGCTAATAAATAGCCAGGAACAGTACGGAACAACTGCTGGGGCCATGTCAGTCACCGGACACACAGCGTACCCCAGTCTGGACCAGCTGGACCGGCTGTGAGCCCATCAAGAACCGTGAGTTCCCCAAGCTGTGGCAGCCGGTGCCCCTTCCCCTACAGGCTGCTTCCCAAAGGGAAAAGGAAAGAGATTTTACCAGCAGCAGAAGCTGAGCTCAAACAAGCTCCAATTGTGGAATTAATTAACAAATTCTGACTACTAATAATAGGGCGCCAGCTAAGCTGAACCTCCAGTAAAAGCAGAGGTCGCTGGTTTTTGCCCCGGCGCAGAAGGGGCAGGACTGTCAGAAAAAGGAAAAGAAAACAAACAAAAAAGGTTTTTTGGATTTGAAAAGGTCTGGGCCCTGAAGGAAAGGAGGGGGCACATAGGACCTGGATATATACAGAGCAATGTACCAACTTAAGGTCTTGATTGGCAAAATCGAGGAACAGGGGTCCTGCTCTGAAAAGGATTTTTCTCTATAGTTTTGGTTGCTGTGTTTCTACGGCTTGACTGGTCTTTGGATACAGTTGCAAGGCTTCTCGGGCTCCACTGCCCCAGTCATAGGCAGAATTAAGCTTGTCTGACTGTTTGTCTGGGGCCTGTGCCTTCCCAAGGAGAGGGGTGGGGCCCAGATCAGGTGGAATCCCTCTCTCAAGGAGTTCAGACCGCAGGGTCTGGAAAAGAGAAGTAATTAAAACCAGTCTACAACCCCTCCTCTGTCTCCACCACACCCCCAGGAGGGAGAATCTGAAATTAAAGGTACCACATCACCTTATGCTGGTGGGACCCGCAGGCAGACCAGCACCACAAACTGGACAGGACAGGAGAAAGGCTTTCATAGGAAAGCTTTTCAACCTGCTGGGTCTCACCCTCAGGGAAAACTGATGGAGGTGACTCTTTCCTCCTGACAGGAGGCCAGTATGGTCTGGGAAAATCTGGCTGGGGTCGGTAATACCTAAGTAGACCTTTCTAAGGGGGAAGAATAGCCACCATACAGGCAGGGCAAGAAACAAGTAAAAAGGAACTGAAAAATTCTGATCTGTTAAACAAAACCTAAGCTAGAGGTCCAGAATAAGCTGAACTGACTGTCAGAGAACAGACAGACAACAAAGTCATCCAGCAAGAAAATCCTAGGTAAAAAAAAAAGTGAAAACAATCTCCAGAATAAACTAATTAAGGAAATTAAATGCCTAGACACCAGCAAAAAATGACTCATACTAGGAAAACTGAAGATATGGCCCAGTCAAAGGAACAAACCAACAATTCAAATGCGATACAAGAGTTGAAATAATTAATTCAGAATGTTCGAACAGACATGGAAAACCTCATTAAAAATCAAATCAGTAAATTGAGGGAGGATATAAAGAAGGCAAGGAATGAACAAAAAGAAGACATCGAAAGTCTGAAAAAACAAATCACATATTTGATTTATGGGAATGAAAGACACAGTAGAAGAGATGAAAAAAACAACTGAGACCTACAATGTCAGATTTCAAGAGGCAGAACACAGGATTAGTGAACTGAAGGCCAGGACATCTGAAATACGATAAGCAAAAGAAAATATAGGGAAAAGAATGGAAAAATACGAGCAGGGACTCAGGGAATTGAATGACAACATAAAGCGCACAAATATATATGTTGTGGGTGTTCCTAAAGGAGAAGAGAAGGGCAAAAGAGGAGAAAAACTAATGGAGGAAATTATCACTGAAAATTTCCCAACTCTAATGAAAAACTTAAAATTACAGATCCAAGAGGTGCAGTGTACTCCAAAGAGAACTAATCCAAACAGACGTACTCCAAGACACTTACTAATCAGAACGTGAGATGTCAAAGAAAGAGAGAATCTTGAAAGCAGCAAGAGAGAAGCAATCCATCACATACAAGGGAAGCCCAATAAGACTATGCATAGATTTCTCAGCAAAAACCATAGAGGAGAGAAGACAGTGGGATGATATATTTAAATTACTGAAAGAGAAAAACTGCCAACCAAGAATTCTATATCCAGCAAAATTGTCCTTCAAAAATGAGGGAGAAATTAAAACATTTTCAGGCAAGAAATCACTGAGAGAATTTATGACCAAGAGACTGGCTCTGCAACAAATACTAAAGGGAGCACTAGAGACAGGTTGGAAAAGACAGGAGAGGTGTGGAGAAGAGTGTAGAAAGGAAGACTATCAGTAAAGGTAGAAAGAGGAAAAATTAGATATGACATATAAAATCCAAAAGGCAAAATGGTAAAAGAAACCACTGCCTGTACAGTAATAACACTAAATGTCAATGGATTAAACTCCCCAATCAAAAGACATAAACTGGAAGAATGGATTAAAAAACAGGACCCATCTATGTGCTGTCTACAGGAAACGCATCTTAGACTCAAGGATAAACACAGGTTGAAAGTGAAATGTTGGGAAAACATATTTCATGCAAATAACACTCAGATAAGAGCAGGAGTAGCTATACTAATATACTAATATAAGGAATGAACTTGGAAATCAATAATAGGCAGAGGGCCAGAAAATTCACAAATATATGGAGGCTCAACAACACATTCAAACAACCAGTGGGTCAAGGAAGAAACTATTAAACAAATCAGTAAATATCTCGAGGCAAATGAAAATGAAAACACAACATATCAAAATTTACAGGATGCAGCAAGGCAGTGCTAAGAGGGAAATTTATTGCCCTAAATGCCTGTATCAAAAAAGAAGAAAGAGCAAAAATCGAGGAATTAACTGTTCACTTCAAAGAACTAGAGAAAGAACAGCAAACTAACCTCAAAGGAAGCAAAAGGAAAGAAATAATGAAGATTAGAGCAGAAATAAATGAAACTGAGAACATGAAAACAAACGAGAAAATCAACAAAACCAGAAGTTGGTTCTATGAGAAAATCAGTAAGATGGATGGACCCTTAGCAAGGCTGACAAAAAGAAGAAGAGAAAGGGTGCAAATAAAATCAGAAATGGAAAAGGAAACATAACTACCAACCTCACAGAAATAAAGTAATCAGAGGGTACTATGAACAACTTAATGCTAATAAACTCGACAATGTAGATGAAATGGACAAATTCCTAGAAAGGCATGAACAACCAACATTGACTCAAGAAGAAACAGACAACCTTAACAAACCAATCACAAGTAAAGAAATTGAATCAGTCATTAAGAAGCTCCCCAAAAAGAAAAGTCCAGGACCAGATGGCTTCACATGTGAATTGTACGAAACATTCCAGAAAGAAATAGTACCAATTCTGCTCAAACTCTTCAAAAAAATTAAAGAGGAGGGAAAGCTACCTAACTCATTCTACAAAGCCAACATCACACTCATACCAAAGCCAGAAAAAGATATTATAAAAAAAACTACAAACCAATCTCTATTATGAATATAGATGTAAAAATCCTCAACAAAATTCTTGCATATCAAATCCAGCAGCATATTAAAAGAATTATACACCCTGATCAAGTAGGATTCATCCCAGTTATGCAAGGATGGTTCAACATAAGAAAATCAATTAATGTAATACACCATATCAACAAATCAAACCACAAAAAAACACATGATGATCTCAATAGATGCAGAAAAGGCATTTGACAAAATTCAACATCCTTTCCTGTTGAAAACACTTCAAAGGATAGGAATAGAAGAGAACTTCCTCAACATGATAAAGGGAATATATGAAAAACTTTCCCCCTAAGGTCAGGAACAAGACAAGGATGTCCACTATCACCATTGCTATTCAAAATTGTGTTGGAAAACCCTACAATGAGCTGAGACTCAGCATCAAGGGATTGAGAAAACCTTCTGGACCAAAAGGGGGAAGAGTGAAATGAGACAAAGTGTCAATGGCTGAGTGATTCCAAACAGAGTGGAGAGGTTATCCTGAAGGTTATTCTTATGCATTAAGTAGATATCACCTTGTTATTCAAGATGTAATGGAGAGGCTGGAGGGAACTGTCTGAAAATGTAGAGCTGTGTTCCAGTGGCCATGTTTCCTGAAGAAGATTGTATGATGATATAGCTTTCACAATGTGACTGTGTGATTGTGAAAACCTTGTGTCTGATGCTCCTTTTATCTACCTTGTCAACAGACAAGTAGAACATATGGAATAAAAATAAATAATAGGGAGAACAAATGTTAAATTTAGTTTGAAATGCTAGTGATCAATGAAAGGGGGTAAAGGATATGGTATGTATAATTTTTTTTCCATTTTCATTTTATTTCTTTTTCTGAATAGACACAAATGTTCCAAGCAATGATCATGATGATGAATATGTAACTATGTGATGATACTGTGAATTACTGATTATATATGTAGAACGGACTGATCAAAATAGGAATGTTGTGTTTGTTTCATGTTTTTTAGTATTTAAAAAAAGAGAGAGAGAGAACTTCTTTTGTTGCTCAATGTGACCTCTCTCTCTCAGTCACCGTAACAAGCAAACTCACTGCCCTCCCCCTCTGTACATGGGACATGACTCACAGGGGTGTGGACCTTCCTGGCAACGTGGGACAGAAGTCCTAGAATGAGCTGGGACTCAGCACCAAGAGATTGAGAAAACCTTCTCGACCCGAAAGGGGAAGAGAGAAATGAGACAAAATAAAGTGTCAATGGCTGAGTGATTCTAAACAGAGCCGAGAGGTTATCCTGGAGGTTATTCTTACTCATTAAATAGATATCACCTTTTTAGTTAAGGCATAACAGAGAGGCAGGAGGGAACTGCCTGAAAATGTAGAGCTGTGTTCCAGTAGCCATGTTTCTTGAAGATGATAGTATAATGACATAGCTTTCACAATGTGACTGTGTGATTGTGAAAACCTTGTGTCTGATGCTTCTTTTATCTACCTTATGGACAGATGAGTAAAACATATGGATTAAAGATAAAGAAATAATAGGGGGAACAAATGTTAAAATAAATTTAGTAGATTGAAATGCTAGTGATCAATGAATGGGAAGGGTAAGGGGTATGGTATGTATGAAATTTTTTTGTTTTCTTTTTATTTCTTTTTCTGAATTGATGCAAATGTTCTAAGAAATTATCATGATGATGAATATACAACTATGTGATAAAAAAGAATGTTCATATTCTATGTTGATTGGTTTTATTAATAAAAATTAAAAATAATAATAATTTTAAAAAGTATTGACAAGGACTGATGATGGACAAGAAAGATGGCAGCAAGAACCAGTAACTATTGGGAAGATGTCAGGAAACAGGCTCAACAGCTGGAAAATAAACTTGAGCTGAAACTAGTCTTTTTCAGTAAACTATGTACAGGTTAGAGGCACAGCAGTACCCAAGATGGTAGACGTGACAGTTCTGCCACAACATTCCTTTTAAATGGATCAAGCCAAGACAGAATGTTTGAAATAATGGCAAGTGAAACTGAACAGGTGTCAGAAAGTCTTACAGGAGTAAAGGATATAACGGCAGAAAATACCAGAAGTGCAAGTGTTCCTCCTTGAACAGTATGCAGCACTGATGCATACACTACAGCAAAACAGAATCATATTGCAGGATTATACACATGAATTACATAAAACTAAAGCAAAATTTATGGTAACACAGGAAAGGGAGAATCTCATGGGGTCAGTATGAAAGGATATTGAGTCATATAAAAGTGTGTGTGGAGTAGATGGCGGTTTAGTAATGCGCGCGTTTTAGTTCGTCCTCCAGAACAACTAGTAAATAACCAGAAACAATACAGAACAGCTCCTGGGGCCATGTCAGTGACCGGACACACAGTGTACCCCAGTCTGGACCAGCTGGACTGGCTGCGAGCCCCCCAGAACCGTGAGTTCCCCAAGCCACGGCTGCCAACGCCCCTCCCCCATCGCTGCTTCCCAGAGGGGAAAGGAAAGAGACTTTACCAGCAGCAGGGGCTGAGCCCAACCAAACGCCAATTGTGAAATTAATTAACAAATTCTGACTACTAAAAATAGGTCCCCAGCTCAGGTGAACCTGGTCAAAGCGGAGGTCGCACATTTTTGCCCCGGCATCCAAGGGGGCAAAGCTGACGGAAAAAGGAAAAAAAAAAAAAAGAAGGAAACAAAGGTTTTTGTGGCTGTGTTTCTACAAAGGCTTCACTGCCTTTGGATACAGGCAGGGCTCCTCAGGCTGCAACTGCCCCAGGCATAAGTAGAAACAAACTCATTTTGAGGGCTTGTCTGGAACCTGTGCCTTTCCCAGGGGAGGGGTGAAGCCCAACTCAGGTGGAATCCCTCTCTCAAGGAATTCAGACACCAGGGGTTGGTAATTTGAAGCCATTAAAACCAGCCTACAAACTCTCTGTCTCCACCATGCCCCCAGCAGGGAGAGTCTGACAAAGTTAAAGGTACCACATCATCTTATGCTGGTGGGACCTGCAGGCAGACAAGCACCACATACTGGGCAGGATAAGAAAAAGGGAGCTCAGAGACTTCACAGGAAAGTCTGTCAACCTGTTGGGTCTCACCCTCAGAGAAAACTGACGCAGATGACTCTTTCCTCCTGATATGAGGCCAGTTTGGTCTGGGAAAATCCAGCTGGGGTCTTTAATACCTAAGTAGACCCTCCTAAGGGTGGGGGGGAAAGGCACCATACAAGCAGGGCAAGAAACAAGAAAACAAGAACTGAAAAATTCTCCTCTGTTAAACAAAACCTAAGCTAGAGGTCCAGAAAAAGCTGAACTGAATGTCAAAGAACAGACAGACAACAAATTCATCCAGCACGAAAATCCTAGGTAAAAGAAGTGAAAGCAATCTCCAGAATAAACGAATTAAAGTAATTAAATGCCTAGACACCAGCAAAAAATAACAAATCACATCAGGAAAATTGAATATATGGCCCAGTCAAAGGAACAAACCAACAATTCAAATGAGATACAGGAGCTGAAACAATTAATTCAGAATATACGAACAGACATGGAAAACCTCATCAAAAACCAAATCAATGAATTGAGGGAGGATATAAAGAAGGCAAGGAATGAATAAAAAGAAGAAATCGAAAGTCTGAAAAAACAAATCAAAGAACTTATGGGAAGGAAAGGCACGGCAGAAGAGATGAAAAGGCAACAGAAACCTACAATGGTAGATTTTGAGAGGCAGAACATAGGATTAGTGAACTGGAGGACGGAACATCTGAAATCCAACAAGAAAAAGAAAATATATGGAAAAATATGAGCAGGGACTCAAAAAATTGAAGGACAATATGAAACACACAAATATATGTGTTGTGGGTGTCCCAGAAGGAGAAGAGAAGGGAAAAGGAGGAGAAAAACTAATGGAGGAAATTATCACTGAAAATTTCCCAACTCTTATGAAGGACTTAAAATTACAGATCCAAGAAATGCAGCGTACCCTAAAGAGAATAGATCCAAATAGACATACTCCAAGACATTTACAAATCAGAATGTCAGAGGTCAAAGAGAAAGAAAGAATGTTGAAAGCAGCAAGAGAAAAGCAATCACATACAAGGGAAGCCCAATAAGACTATGCATAGATTTCTCAACAGAAACCATGGAGGCAAGAAGACAGTGGGATGATATATTTAAATTATTAAAAGAGAAAAACTGCCAACCAAGATTTCTATATCCAGCAAAATTGTCCTTCAAAAATGAGGGAGAAATTAAAACATTTTCAAACAAAAAAAATCACTGAGAGAATTTGTGACCAAGAGACCAGCTCTGCAAGAAATACTAAAGGGAGCACTAGAGACAGATACAAAGGCAGAAGAGAGAGGTGTGGAGAAGAGTGTAGAAAGGAAGACCATGAGTAAAGGTAAAAAGAAGGAAAATTAGAAGGACATATAAAAGCCAAAAGGCAAAATGGTAGAGGAGGGTACTGCCCGGGCAGTAATAACACTAATGTTGATGGATTAAGCTTCCCAATCGGGAACATGGATTGGCAGAATGGATTAGGGAACAAGACCCATCTCTATGCTGTCTCTACTCAAAGGACACGAGGGCAAGGATACAAATGGACATTTGCACACCAATGTTTATAGCAGCATTATTTACAATTACCAAGAGACAGAAACAGCCAAAATGTCCATCAACAGATGGATGGCTAAACAAACTGTGGTATATACATATGATGGAATATTATGCAGCTGTAAAACAATAAAGTTATGAAGTATGTAACAACATGGACGGACCCTGAGGACATTATGCTGAGTGAGATTACCAGAAACAAAAGGACAAATACTGTATGGTCTCACTGATATGAACTGACATTAGTGAATAAACTCAGAGAATTTTGTTGGTAACACAGACCATCAGGAGATAGAAATAGGGTAAGATATTGGGTAATTGGAGATGAAGGAATACAGACTGTGCAACAGGACTGGATACAAAAACTCAGAAATGGACAGCACAATACTACCTAACTGTAATACAATTATGTTAAAACTCTGAATGAAGCTGAATGTGAGAATGAAAGAGGGAGGAGGGCTGGGGGCACAAATGAAATTAGAAAGAAAGATAGACAATAAAGATTGAGATGGTATAATCTAGGATTGCCTAGAGTGTATAATGACAATGACTAAATGTACAAATTTAAAAAATGTTTTTGCATGAGGAAGAACAAAGGAATGTCATTACTGCAGGGTGCTGAAAATAGATGATAATTAATATTTTAAAATTTCAACTTATGTGTGAGACTAAAGCAAAAAATGTTTATTTGGTACAAAATCTATATTTTGACTACTGCATTTCCTAATATAAGTTCTGTAGATAGCTTGGTTGAACAACATAAGTACATGGAGCCTTGGGTAGGACATGAGATTTTGTTGGTTTGTCCAGAGTGATACTCCGATAAATCCCAGAGTGATTGGATCAGTGAGCAGAAAGGTATTTGCAAAGTCCCCTTTGGGGAATGGTGAGAACAGGGGAAAATTCAACCTCCCCAAGTTGAATTCTTGATATTTTCACAAGCAGTGTGGACAACCAAAGCTATAGGCTGAGCCCCCCAGTCTTGGGGTTTGTTCATATGAAACTTAACCCCACAAAGGACAGGTCAAGGGTTAAGATACTTAAAATTAGGCCTAAGAGTCACGCCCAAGAGAGTCTCTTTTGTTGCTCAGATGTGGCCTCTCTCTCCAGCCAACGCAACAAGCAAACTCACCACCCTCCCCCTGTCTACGTGGGACATGACTCCCAGGGGTGTGGACCTTCCTGGCAACGTGGGACAGAAATCCTAGAATGAGCTGAGACTTAGCATCATGGGATTGAGGAAAACCCTAGAATGAGCTGAAACTGAGCATCAAGGAATTATGAAAACCTTCTTGACCAAAAGGGGGAAGAATGAAATGAGACAAAGTGTCAATGGCTGAGAGTTTCCAAACAGAGTAGAGAGGTTATCCTGGAGGTTATTCTTACGCATTGAGTAGATATCACCTTGTTATTCAAGATGTAAGGGAGAGGCTGGAGGGAACTGCCTGAACATGGAGTAGCCACGTTTCTTGAAGATGACTGAATAATGATATAGCTTTCACAATGTGACTGTGTGATTGTGAAAACCTTGTGTCTGATGCTCCTTTTATCTACCTTGTCAACAGACGAGTAGAATATATGGAATAAAAATAAAAAATAGGGGGAACAGAT
Source organism: Myrmecophaga tridactyla (assembly GCA_004026745.1). NCBI lineage: Eukaryota > Metazoa > Chordata > Mammalia > Pilosa > Myrmecophagidae > Myrmecophaga > Myrmecophaga tridactyla. Next base: position 36,048 of record PVIY010017360.1, read on the forward strand.
GTTAAAATAAATTTAGTTTGAAATGTTAGTGATCAATGAAAGGGAGGAGTAAGGGGTATGGCGTGCATGGTTTTTTTTTCTGTTTTCGTTTTATTTTTCTGTTGTCTTTTTCTGAATTGATGCAAATGTTCTAAGAAATGATCATGATGATGAATATGCAACTATGTGATGATATTGTAAATTGCTGATTATATATATGTAGAATGGAATGATCACATATTAAGAATGTTTGTGTTTCTTTCCTTTAATTTTTTTTAATAAATAAAAAAAAATTTTTTAAGTGTGTCTGGAGTAAACAATATAAGATTGAACTATTTTTGAAAAAACATAATCACCTTTCAAAAAAGAAACCGAGGCAAGATGAAGGTGAATGGATCATAAAAGCTTCTAATACATTAGAGGATTTCTTGAGACTAAGAACCAGGACTTAGTCTTTCCTCTCAAAATCAGAACACAGAGCTTCCAAATGTGTTTTTTTAAATCAATCTTCATAGGTAAATTTTGAAGTCTTCTTAGGTAATAAAGTAATATAAAACGATATGCTAATATGGTTACAAAATAATATGAAAAACTTTGTTCTTTCAGTGTTGTCTCTGTATTTCATTTGCTGAGTGCTTTGAGAAAGAAATTGGTAAGATTTTTTTAGAGTAACGTTTTGTAATAGAAAAACTTTACTCTTTGTAGTGCTCATTTTAGAAGCTGTGGATAATCCAGAAATAAAAAGAAAACTTAAATTAGAAAAAAAAAAAGTACTGACAAAATCCCCTGTGGGACAGAAGAAAAAATATGAAACTATTAAATTTTACACCAGGGAAACCTTTGGTACTGTCTCAAACATAAGGGATTCCTGAGTCACTACAAGCCCTTGATCTTGAGGTTATTTCTGTAGTGGAGAAACTAAACCTACTTATAGTTATGCCTAAGAGTTACTTCCAGAAAACCTCTTTTGTTGCTCAGATGTGTCTTCTCTCTATGCCCAATTCTACAAATAAAACATTACCCTACCCCCTACCTGGATATGACATCCAGGAATGAAAGTTTCCCTGGCAATGTGGGATATCAATCCCAGGGACGTGTCTGGCCCCGACATCATAGAATCAACAATGCCTGCCTGACCAAATGGAGAAAAAGAATTGTAACAAAATAAAGTATCAGTGGCTGAGAAAGTTTAAATAGAATTGACAGGTTATTCTGGAAGCAATTCTTATGCAAGTTTCAGCTAGATATTGCTATTACCATGGTTTGCCAAATCCCAACCTAAAGAAGTTCTAGGGTTCAATCTGAGATTCTACAAAAGTTCCATGCACTATAATTACTGTCAAGAAACTTACAACCTCCAGATGAGTTCCCAGGCCAGGTACGTCCTGAAACCCAGAGAGGCCAGCCTCTCCAGAGCATCAACTAGTTCCATCCCCTATCTCATATAATTGACACCCCTTTCCAACATGAAAAGGTTAGAATGGGCATAGCCCAAATACCCCTAAAGACTGGGAGAAGGAGTTATAACAGAGAAAATAAGATTTAACAAATAAGTATGAATGCTGACCATTATATGCATTGATATTTCTTTTAATCTCCAGTGTCTTGGAGCAGCTAGGAGGGAAAACCTGTAACCCATACCAAACTCTGAAATGTTCTATAACTACTTATTACAATGTATTCTGAAATTTATTGCCTTTTTGTATATGTGTTATATTTCACAATAAAAATGTTTAAAATATATTCGATTTAAAGATAAAATACTATTATTGAAGGCTTAAAAAAAAGTCAACCTTTGTCTTAAGGGAACTTAAAACCTGGAATCTGGTCAGGAATTTAGATTGGTAGTGATACTACCAGAAATTCCCCAAAAGCTCTGGGAACAGATAAGTTCTTCAAGAAGAAGACCATAGAAACCCCAGCAATTTAAGCACAATATTTCTAAGTATTACAAATATTAAATGCCACTTTAAATGTTAACATCATGTGCTAAACACATATTAACAATTTAAAATAGTGGCTTTTAATGAGAATGTGCCTTTATACACTTAAATACATTTCTCCAAAAAGACAGTCTCAATTATATATCATGTTGTATTAAAATACACCAGGCTTAATTTTTCCTTTCTATTCAAACTGTACTTCTCTATCATAGAGGAATTTTACCCAATAAATGAAGAGGAAATGGTAGAATAAAAGGCAGAATTAAATTATTGCCATTTGCACACCCCTAATAACAGACCTACACTATTAATACTGCAGAAAGGACATTAAAACATTATATGCCTTCGATGGAAATATATATTGCCACCTATGAATTACACTTTCCCTCTTCCTCCTCTGCAAAATCAAACCTCAAATGACCTAAGCTTGATCAAAGTCTTCAAATCTAGCTATCAATTAACAAGAAACTCAGGGGATAGAGGGACATGTTAAACTAGGGCATATTATAACTATAGCAGAGGGGCACATTGAGCAAAATCCAGAATGACTGCCACGCTGCAGTAAAAATGACCTGGTTCCTTCAACAAATAAATTACAAGAGTAAAAAGAGAAAAGGGGACCGTGTACATTAAAAGACTTAAGAGACAGTCAATTAAATGTAATGTGTGACCTTGTTTGAATTCCAAACCAGACAATTTTTAAAAATTTAGGAAAATGTGAATACTGACTGGACATTTTGTGATATTTACAAAAGTGGGATAATGGTACTGTGCTTATGACTTTTTTGAGAGCTGCATTCTTTTAGAGATACATACTGAAATATTCACAGATAAAATAATGACATCCAGGATTTGTTTCACAATAATACAGTAGGGACCAGGAGAAGTACACAGGGGTATGATGAAACAAGATGGGCTCTCAATTGTTTGTAGTTAAAATTTCCCAAAATAAATTGTATAAAAGAGACAAAATAAGAAAATCACCACTATCACCACCACCAAAAACAAACAACAAACCACAAGTATGGGATAGGAATGGGTTTGAATTCTGTCTCCAAGATTTACAAGCTAAACAGCCCTGGGCTGGTCAGAGAACCTCTTAGGTTGCCCATTGGTTAAATGGAGACACATACTACCTATTATCCTCATTTGATCAAGCTTAAACCTGGGACATATTCTTAAGTCCTCTGGCTTCCCCTGTCTCCCACATTCAGACTACCACCAAATCCGGGTCCCCCTTTCTCTTCCATCCCCTTACTACTGTCCATTCTGGCCATCACTGGGGACACACACCATGAGTCTCCTTACTGCTCTCCTCCCAAACCATTCTCTTCCACACTAAATCCAGAGTGATGTTCCTAAAATGCAAACTGATCAGTGCAATCCCACTAAAACCCCTTAATTGCTTCTGATAAGCTTTCAAATAAAAGTGCCTCTTTGAAGTTTTTATCTAATCCATCCCTAATCCCTTAAAACGACTTATCAGGCCCTCTATTATCTGGATATCGTCTACCTCTCCAACTTCCACCTTTTCCCATGCTCTCTGGCCCCTAATTACGTTTCAGCCTTGAGGAAATTCTTCCAGTTCCTTTAAGTGCACTCTGTAGTCTGTTGCTTTAGTACTCAAGTCTGGAATGCTCTTTTCACTCACCATCACTCCGTTACCTAGGTAGCTCCTCACCTAGCTCTCACCTTATCTCTCGGGTCTCAGGTCTTCAAAGAAGTCTAGTTAAGCTGGGTGCCTTCTCATACCTACACAATATAGCATTCGCTCCCATAGGAACCTTCCCCCTGTCGTAACACTCATCACTTGTACAAGCATACTTCTGTGGTAATGATGTATTTACCTGTTTTCTAGCTAGTCTATGGATTCCAGGAGGGACGGGCTGGATGCTGCTCACTGCTGAATCTGAAGTCTCTCACAATGCTGGGTAGTCAATAACAAATGTCTGAATATATACAAATTCACAACTTTCTGTACTAAGTTTTCCTCATACCTAAGTTCCACTTCCTAGTCCTCACCTGCAACAAAAACAGACTGTCACATAAGCATGTACAGGGACCTGAACCTACATAGTAATACATATTATGAAACTAATTGTAAAACACATGGGAATGGAGGACATAAGAAGTTGAGAACAGTGCTCATTTTAAAAATTTATTTTCAGTCTGAGATAATTTCTATACATATTTACAATTTTATATAAAGCTCAAGCATGCCATACTGATGAAATGGGAAATATGAGTCCTCAGTCATAGTTGCCACCCACCCACTAATAAGGTTTCAGACCTAGGATAAGTCCCTCATCTCCTGGCTCAGTTTACGTGTAAAATGAAGGAACTGGACTGGGATGGTCATTAAGAGCCTTTCTAGAGCTAATATTACATGCCTTAATATTTAGAAGGCCAAGAGATATGCAAACTACTAAAGCACTTATCAGTTCATTTTACACTATTGTGGTATGATTCTCCCCCCTTTTAAATCTATTTACGGATGCTATGGCCTATTATGATAGGCTTATAATGAAACCTTTAAACCTATTCAGCTATAAAAATCTCACAAAATGCTTCCCAGACCATTAACTTGCATATTTAACAAGGGTCACTGCAATCTTGTGAAAGAACAGCATCTCTAAACGCAGAATAAATTTACTGAAGTCTGTTCAATTTTTGTTTAAATAAATACCCACTACCTGTTTTGTTTTTGGCACGGGCAGTCTCCGGGAATCGAACCCGGGTCTCTGGCACGGCAGGTGAGAACTGTGCCACTGAGCCACTGTGGCACCGCCATTTATTTATTTATTTTTCCCACCACCTGTTTTAAGAGGTAGAATTACTGAATTCTCTATCATTTTCCATGGCAATTTGAAGACAAAATTTACCCCAGGGATAAAGGACTGATGGGTACTATTTAATGCCTCTAACTGAAAAGCTGAAGATACATAGTCTGCTTCACTTTACTGTATTGGTTGCTGAGGTGAAAAATTGTTTATTTTCCAAGCTCACACAATTCAAAGTTTACCCCATCACGAAATTCCACTAGAAACTAATCCAACACTTACAGTGACCTACACACAGTTTATTCTGAAGCCAGAAACACTTTGGGGAAAACGCTTAAAACTACTTATGATAAAGTTATGATAAACAAAGTAGTGTGTAAACATTTTACGGTTACCAGTAGACTTCTAGTTTAAAATCGGCCACTGGAAACTCCGGGAAACACTATAAAGTTTCTTGGTTTGGAGTAATTACAAACTAGTTTTGGTAATTGCTTGTAACATTAAGTCATGACGAAGAAATGAAACGTTTAAAGGCACAGTGGAAAAAAAAAAGATGTACTTGAAACAAAAAGCATGCATCTAACCAAATGCAACCCTATTCTTCAAATTTCCCAACACGACCGCCTTAAAGCCAAGGGCCCGAGGGCGTCGGGGCGGACGTGCTGCAGCCACAGGTTGAATGACAAAGAGGCCCCGTCAGCACCGGTCGGGAGACTCTCTCCCGGCTGCCGCGTTTCTTCAGCAAAGTCCACCTGAACCCTGCAGTCGCGCCTTGGCAGGGAGGAACGCAGCTTCACTACAGCAAGTCACCGGGTGGGACAAGGACCGGCCAGCCGAGAAGGCAGGGACGGACATGCCACGAGTCCAAAATAACTCCCGCCCCAAGTCCCCTTCCCTGAGAGCGGACCGCGGCCAAAGAGTCTGCAGGCACCACGTGAATCAGCCCCACGTCGCCGCTTTTCCAGATGAAAAGCATCCCATGCAGAGCCCACTGACGACTACGGGGGAAGAGACTTCCCCAAGGTCACCCAGTACCACGACCCAACTCTTCGGCCGGGGAGGTGGCCTACACCTGGCTGCGGAGCCCGCGACTGGACTGGGGGAGTGCTGTACCCCTCCCCACCCCGCAGCGCCTCAAGGTCCCCTTCACCGACGCCGCACTCTCGGGCCGCGCCACTCCCGGCTCCACGGCCGCTTACGGCCACCAAGCCGGCTGCCGGGCCACCTCCCACCTCCCCCGAGGCGGAAATCCGCGCGCCCCGGAGGGTCTATCCGACCCACCAGGGAAGCAAGGGCACCGCAGTGGCGGCGCTCAGCGTCACCAGCCGTTACCCAACTAACCGTTATCTGAGCGGCTTGCGGCGCTGAGTGTGTGTGCGTGACGCCACGGCGCAGCTAGAGTTCCGCTGGGGCCTGGGTCCGGGTCACGTCCGCAGCCGGCTCTTCGTTTGCTCGCTCCGGCACCCACGCGGTCTGCTAGTCACGTCGCACACACTTTGTCGGGCCAGGCCCGCGCCGCTGCCTTATAACCCGCCGGGGGCCGGAGCATGCGCACAAGGGGCGGAGTCTACGCTGCCGGCCCCCACCCCCACCCCCGCCCATACATTCGGGCGAACGCCGACTCGCGCCTGCACACTCCCTCAGCCGCGCGCACACGCCCGCTGGCGCCCCCTCCCCACCACGTGACCCACCGCCGGGTTTGCCCGCCGCGCGGCGCCCCCAGCTGTGTGGCGAGAACCGAGTCGCTGCGCTCCGGCCGAGCATCCCCCTACCGGACTCGCCCTTCGGTCCCACGGTCCGAGGAGTTCGCGGTGACTTACACATCACGGCCGGAAACGTCGGTGTCACCCTCACTTACTAGCAGAGAAAAGGGAAGCGCCGTCCCTGACGAATGGGCGTGCCCCGGGGACCTGACTCTGAGGTGGGGGGGAGGGGGCGATGGGCGCGCGGACTAGATGGGGAAGGGCCTGAAAGAGGACGAAATTGAACGGGGCGAGGGTACCCCTCGGACCCGCGGAAAGCCGAGGGACCTGCCATTAAGAGCCTGGGTTGTGGACTCGGATGTGTGCGGGAGTCGATCCCGGTTTTGCCACCTCATTTTAGTGACCTCAGGGAAGTTACTCAAACCCTCCGTACCTCTTTCCTCATCTCAAAAATGGCAACAAATAGAACCGACCTCGTAGGCGTCTTAATTTTTGATGATTTTATGGAACTTACCACACAGCCTGACCTGTGGCTTTTGGTGAATATAAAGTCAGAAGGCGGGAAAGAAGGTAAGCAGGTAAGGAGCTGGTGAGACTGGCTCTTTGGGATAGGGTGTATATGTCGCAAACATGAATAAGGATGCAGAAAGGCCAAAGTTTTATGGGCGTAGAATGTTTGCCACAAGATATAATTATAGCTAACCTAATGGGGGGGGTGATTATATATTAAACATTTCACCAGAATGATCTTAAATAACCTTCACAACCCTATGAAGTAGGACCTAAAACATTTTATAAATAAATAAGCGACCTGAGGCTCAGAGAGGTTAAGTAACTTTCCCCGAGGACTCAGTGGCCAACATTTGAAGTCAAACTCCTGAGTCTGATTATGTCATAAAAGCATAATCATTTATCTCGTCAGCCTGCCCCAGTCCCTAGAGTTTTGCATCCTAATCAGTTGACTTCTCTGACTCTGCTGGCAGATGATTTGGTCAAAAACAGTGAGGTGGAAAACAAGCTGTTTGCAAAAAATATTTGCACAACATGTCAAGTTAGTCAAAAGTGAGAGTTTCCAACCATTGGCTTTTTGTGTGTTTCGTAATTCTGGTGACCAAGGATTTGCTCTACTTCTTTGGGTCTTTGAGAATTTTTTTGTGCACATGCATGTTTTTTCAAGGAATCGTACAGTAATTATGTAAACATAATTTACTATATATTTTTTCTATTTGCTTGATAATATGGTTGTTCAACAGTTCATTAAAAAAAAACCCTGCTGTGGGACATTTACATTGTTTCTTATTAATTGTCTGAAAATTAATTTGATTTGAAAAGCACAAAAGTTAGGAAAACACCTGAACAATTATGATAAACTGACAGTAATGCTCAAAAACTTCAAAGGTGACAAAAAATCCCTATGGAATACAAAGTAGCTGGATATGTATTTTTTTTTACTTCTTTAACTTTAATTCAGTTTGTCTTCAACTAAACCACCTGAGGCAGTCTATTTCCCACACCCTCACTCCCCTGAGTGGTCCAATACAGCTTGTCTCCTATTCCTTGTCTCTACCAGGAACAGTTTTGGCCTATGCTCTTTGTAATTTATATCACTGTTTAGACTCTTCCCTAGAAAGTATTCCTTCCAGACATGGTCCTCCATATTTGCCAGACTTGTCTTCCTTCTTGACTCTCGCTACTAAAGTCCTAACCTTGAGAACATTCATTCATTCGCTCATCCTGTAGTATTCTAGTCTTTAGTACAGTCAGAAGGGTGAACAGGAGTAATAATGTAAATTTATCATAGCTAAGATTTATGGATCCTTAGTATATGCCATGCATTGCTCTAAGCACTTTACATATATTAACTCATTTAATCATCTCAAAAATGCTACCATTTAGGTACTATTATTTCCATTTTACAGTTCAAGTACCTGAGATACAAACGAGTAACTTGCTCAAGGTCACATAGCCTGTATTGTCAGGGGTCATCAGGAAGTAGTCATTATTTAGTTCTCACCAAAGAAACATGAGTAGAAATTGTCATAACTATTAATACTATGGGAAAGTAATCCACAGAGTTTGGAGACCATCTTAATTTCAGAAGACGCTGTGCTATTTTCCATTTTCCCTTGGCAGAACTAAACAACATGGACGCTATTGGTCATAGAAGCTGCCTTTAAAACCAGAAGGTTCACTCAGGGAACTACTACTCCACCTCCTCCATTCCCCCCTGCTTATCTAAATTTTGGGTAGCTATGAGTCTCTAAACAGCTAAGTCAAGTAGAGATGGACAAGGAGTTAGCCTTGTTTTTTCAACAGTTTGATTTTTTTTAATGTATTTTTATTAGAGCACTTGTAGGTTTACAGAAAAATCATGCGATAAACACAGAATTCCCACGCACAGCTTCTCACACAGAGTTTTCACTAGTATTAATGTTTTGCATCAGTATGATACATACCAATTGTTGAAACAGAATTATTGTATTTATATATTTAACTAAAGTCCATAGTTTACATTAGGATTCATGCTTTTTGTTATACAGTTCTATGGATTTTTAAAAATTTTATTCGGATAACATACATACAACCTAAAAATGTAATCACTTTCTCGTGTACAGTTCAGTGGTGTTAAATACATCCATAGTGTTGTGCTACCATCACCACTGTCCATTACCAAAACTTTTCTATCACCCAACACAGAAACTGTACCAATCAAGCATTAACTCCCCATTCCCCACCCCCATCCCTGCCCCTAGCAACCTGTGTTCTAACTTCTGGCAATGAATTTGTGTATTCTAATAATTTCATATAAGTGACACCATGCGATATTTGTCCTTTTATGTCTGACCCATTTCACTCAATAAAATGTCCTCAAGGTTCATCCATGTTGTAGCATATTTCCGAACTTTATTCCTTTTTATGAGTGATAATCCATTGAGTGTATATTCCAGATTTTGTTCATCCATTCATCTCAACAGCTTAATTTTAAGGTAGTATATATTCCAGGAAGTTCTGGGTATCCGCACACCGATATCCCTAATCTTTCAGGGTGAGAACTTAGACCTTGTGGCCTTCACCCAGATGCAGCAGCAGACAGTTGGAGCTCTTGGAGAACTCCGAGTCCAGCCTGGTGTGACTCAGAGGTGAGGTGTATGCAGCAAAGGCTGCCGTTTAAGATCATCGTAACTGCTTTATGTATCCACCTGCCTGGGGAACCAGGCCTGGATGTTCCACCTGAATCTTGATACTACAGCCCTGTTGAACAAGATGGGACCTAAACATAGCACAGAACCCAATCTGTGGTGACTTCTGAGAGCTCCAAATTTGCCACAATGCCCTGCCTGCATCACATAGTATCTGTGAAATCTGTTCCCAGGTAAGGTCGGAGGCTACTAGATCCACTTCTGAGCTGCAAAGAGATTGAACCCTTCTCCCTCATCTTGACTTTTATACAAATTGTGAGTTCAAATGTTATGCCTGTTGTTTTGGTTTTTTGTTGTTCTTGTTATGTTTTGTTTTCTTAACTTTTTTATTGTATAATGTAACATGTATACAAAGCAAAGAAAGACAAAAGCAATAGTTTTCAAAGCACAGTACAGATCCCAAAGTTTGACATGGCTACCATACCGTCATCTCAATGTTTCCATCTAGCTCTGCTCCAGAACCTTGGAGGCTAGAATGAATATTTTTTTTATCATTACAATCGACTTTCTTTCTTTTGTGAAAAATAACATATATACAAAAAAGCAACAAATTTCAAAGCACAGCGCAGCAATTAGTTGTAGAACAGATTGCAGAGTTTGGTATGGGTTACAATTCCACAATTTTAGGTTTTTACTTCTAGCTGCTCCAAGGTACTAGAGACTAAAATATCAAAATAATGATCCCGCAATCATACTCGTTTGTTAAGTCCTACCTTCTCTGCATAACTCCATGATCACCTTTGGTCTTTCTACCATGCTTTAGGGGTGTTTGGGCTGTGCCCATTTGAATTATTCATGTTGGAAAGGGCTGTCAATAAGATGGGGTAGGGAGATGGAACTAGCTGATGTTCTGGAGAGGCTGGCCCCTCTGCATTTCAGTATTTATCTGATCCAGGGACCCATCTGGAGGTTGTAGGTTTCTGGAAATTTACCCTAGTGCATAAAACCTTTGTAGAAGCTTATATATTGCCCCAGGTGTTCTTTAGAATTGACTGGAATGGTTTTAGTTGGGGGTTGGCAAGTTATGATAGGTAGCTATGTCTAAGTGAAGCTTGTGTAAGAGTGTCCTCCAGAGTAGCCTCTTGACCCTATCTGAACTCTCAGCCACTGTTATCTTATTTGTTACACTTCTTTTCCCCCTTTTGGTCAGGATGGCATTGTTGATCCCACGGTGCCAGATGCCTGTTGTTTTAGACTCTGATATGATTGGTTTTTTTTTTTTTTTTTTTTTTTGAGGTATAAAACAAAACCAGAGGGGGTACAAGGCTAGTTCAGTGGTAGAATTCCCACCTCCAATGCAGGAGACCCGGTTCAATTCCTGGCCCATGCACTTCCCAAAGAAACAAGCAGACAAACAAAAATTCAACAAATAGTGCTGCAATAAGGGGATACTCATATGGAAAAAGAATGAAATTTGACCTCTGCCATACAGCATACCAAAACAAAAAACAAAGTCAGACCCCCCTGGGTAATCTTAGATGTTAAGGCTTTCTAAAGATGGTAGGGATTCTCATTGTCATTTATTCAAAGAAGAAGAGAATCTTTACACGAAAAGACTTAGAACACTAACGTAGAAGGTGGTGTTCTAGTTTGCTAGTTATGGGAATGTGTTATACTGGAAACAGAATGGCTTTTAAAAAGGGGAATTTAATAAGTTGCTAGTTTAACATTTCTAAGGCCAAGAAAATATCCCAATTAAAACAAGTCTATAGAAATGTCCAATTTAAGGCATCTATGGAAAGATACCTAGGTTCAAAAAGGCTGATGACATTCAGGGTTTCTCTCTCGTCTAGAAGGACACATGGCAGAGTTGGCTAGCTTTCTCTTCTGGGTTCTTTTTTCATGAAGCTCCTCAGCTGGCAATTTCCTTCTTCATTACCAAAAGTCTTGCTGGTGGACTCTGCTTCGTGGTTCTCTGGTGTTCGCAGCTTTCTCCAAAATACTACTTCTTTTATAAGATCCCAATAAACTAATCTAAACCTACATAGAATGGGTGGAGACATGTTTAATCAAGTTTAATACCCACAATTGATTGAGTCATATCTCCCTGCAGATATCCTAATCAAGTTTCCAACCTATAATACTGGATAGGGATTAGAAGAAATGGTTGCTCCCACAAGATTGATTAAGATTAAAACATGGCGTTTCTAGGGTACATAAATCCTTTCAAATCAGCCCAGATGGTGTTCTCTGGATTTATCCTTTTAGGATCTGTACTCCGAGGAGTTAGGAACCAGTGAGGGCCCTTCTTGGTGATACAGGGAAAATGGCTTCTAGCACAGAGCTGCCTATTAGGAACCAGGCAAAGAGGCTTTCCAAGAGACCCCAAAATGAAAGTAAATGTGCGTGTTTTTTAAGTCTGTGTATCACTCTTTCATTTTCTCTGCTTATCCCTGAGCTCAAATTTAAATCAAGGATTCAAACTCAAATGATTTCAAGATTAAGTAAAATAAATCAGCCCAGAATAAAATGAGTGGTGGGCAGATGGTAAAGGAGAGTCCGCGCCCGCCTCTAGGCATCCAAATTAAAATACACTGCATGAAGCACTTCCCCATGCAGCACTAACTAGATTATGAGTTTGCTTGACATTTCAAAACAATCCATTACTTAGTAACACAAAAGAAAATAGTAATCTTAAGACTTCTAGCACTTTATTTTTACTCAACACAAAGGGGAAAACAGCAATGATAAAAAATTGTGTCAGGGACAGAAAGTGAGGAATGGGCAGGGAGATGGGAGAGTAGCACAAACAAAACATTGCAACAGGCTAGTCTGTTCCAGCCTGGTCTCTGCAATCCTGTTTAATCAGTAAGCAAAATGGGAGATCCTTCCCCACTGAATTTTCCTCATAGTGTCAGTGGTAATATGTGAAAGATCCTCAAGGAAAAGTTTAATCTCAGAATATGGGGTAACAAAATTCGACAACCCCGTTCCTATTTGGAGATTCTCATTCTTTCATCACCTTTGACAGATCAAGATTCAAGTTTAAGAGATCCAGAGGATTTCCTTACAACTTTATCCTAGTTTTTCCCATCCCAGAGCTGTGATTCCATTTTGGTCATTGTTGTAGTTTGCTAGCTGCCGACATGCGACACACCAGAGATGGATTGGCTTTTAATAAAAAGGGATTTATTTTGTTAGTTCTTCAGAAGAAAGGCAGCTAACTTTCCACTGAGGCTCTTTCTTACATGGGAAGGCACAGGGTGATCTCTGCTGGCCTTCTCTCCAGGCCTCTGGGTTCTAACAGTTTTCCTCGGGTGATTTCTTTCTCCATCTCCAAAGGCCTGGGCTGAGCTGTGAGTGCTGAGATGAGGTATGCTGAGCTACTTGGGCTGTGCTACATTAAGCTCTCTCATTTAAGCACCAGCCAATTAAATCAAACATCATTCACTGCAGCAGGCACGCCTCCTAGCCGACTGCAGATGTAATCAGCAACAGATGAGGTTCACGTACCATTGGCTCATGTCCACAGCAACAGAACTAGGCACCTTCACCTGGCCAAGTTGACACCTGAATCTAACTACCACAGTCACCATGGCCACAATGACTGAAATGGCCTCCTCATCCTTTTCAGAGTACAGTTCTTAGCCCCAGAAGCCATAGCCAATGCTTATGATGGTTCTTTTGTCTCTCGTGTCTTCAATCTCATGGTCTCAGAGTGAAGGTTTTAATTTTAACTTGCTTTGGGAAACACTTGTTAAAAAGGTTTCTAGGTATACATATACCTCTGTCTACCACCTCTAATCGAGTAATGAGAGAAACTAGAAAGTCTTGTAGTGGAGAAATATCCTTTGTGTGTGTGTGTGTGTGTGTGTGTGTGTGTGTGTGTGTTTTATATTTTATATTTTTTTGCATGGGCAGGTACCAGCTTGGCAGGTGGAAATTCTGCCATTGCACCACCGTGACACCGCCTATGCCCTTTTTTTAATATGACGTCTACT
>PVIY010017361.1:0-49516 GCA_004026745.1 Myrmecophaga tridactyla
TCCAGCATGGCAGGTTGGAGCTCTGCCTGCTGAGCCACGGCAGCCGCCCTAGACTGAGGAATTTTAACAAATGTATATAACAGCATTACAACTGCATCAAATCTAGAATGTTTCCCACACCCTAGAAGCCTTCCTCTTGTGCCTTTCCTGTCAGTCTTCATAGCCACCCCAGGCCTAGGGCAGGCCACCCATCAGTGCCTGTAGCATTGTGCTGGCCTGTTTGTGAGCTTCCCATAAACAGCGTTGTGCTGGGGGTGCTGGTGTGTGGCTGGCTGCTCTGGCTCAGCATCAGGATTTTGAACGTTCCCCATCATGTGGTATCAGCCCAGTTGTTGGTTGTCTCTCTCCCCAGGCTGAGGGGACATGGTCAGTGGGTCTGGTGCAGATTTGGGCTCTGATATGGCCCCATGAAAGGAGAGGCTATAAGTTGTTTTCTCCTCTAACTGCCTTCTGTCCCCACAGGTAGCCCTGTGGAAAGTGAATTTAACTCAAAGATGACAGGCTTTATCAGAAGCCCTGGGAGGCCTCTGGGCCTGGAAGGGGTCCAAAGGACTCTCTTGGTGGGGTCAAGGGCATGGTCGTCAGCAACCCAGCACCACGGCCTGCTGGGGTCTTGGGGCAGGCAATGGGTGGGCTGGGTCAGCAGGGTCTTTATTGAGGATGTGTGTTAACATTAAGCACTAGAATATGAGGCTGAGTGACCCCACTGTGAAAAGGGAGCCCCTGAAATCATAGCACCCCACTAGTTCTCCAGCAGCATAACAGGTGTGTATTTACTGCCTGGTGAGGGAGTGGAGGTCTCCCAAGAAGGCTGTGCTTCATGCTTTCCTAGTTAAAATGGAAAGCAGAGTAGGGAAAGCTACTTGGAGCAGCTGGTTACCTGTGCGGGCTCTCTCCCATGGTCTGCCCACCCCACCCTGGGCAGCTGGGGTTCAGGAGGTTATGCTGTGGTGAGGGTCAGCTCAAATATAAGGGTCATTTGTCATCAAGAATGAGGGTAGGTTACCCAGAGGTGAAAACTTTGAGTGTGTGTGTGGGAGGGGCTGGGAAGGGAGGGGAAGGGCCCAGGTGTTGTGCTCCTGCATTAGGACCGGCAGATAAAGGTGGGGAAGGGGAGGTGTACTGATTCAGTGCATCTCAGGTCCCACAGAGAGATCCCAATGCAGGAGCTTAGAGTAGCTGCAGAAGCACCCTCCAGCAAGCAACTCATGAATGAGCCTGAGCCATCTACTCCCGGGAAGATGAAAGAGAAAGGTGAGGAGATGAAGGGGGTCTGGTGGGTGGGAGGGATCCGATGCTCCAAAGACAACCCTGGGCTTGTGCTTATTGTACCAGCTCTCCTACCCAGGAAAAACTAAGCTCAACAAATGCTGGGTCTCGGAGATGCTGGCCAGGTGGGTAGCACAAGCCAGAGATGGGTTTGTTTAAACAGAGCTAGAGTTCTGTCTCTTCCTCTGATTGTCCAGGTCCACTTGCATGGGCAGGTTCCAAATCCTGTTCCTTGAACACCAAGGACTTCCCAGAAAGCAGAGTGTACCCAGAAGGCGGGGCTGCTGTGGACATCCCTTCCCCTTCACTGACCGTGTGGAGACTTGTTTCCTCTGGAGCCTCCTCCAAGTGCTGGCCACCCAAGCACTGGATGCCTATGGGGATGGATGCCTGTGGGAATGGACGGGCCTACAAATGGAACCCCATGGTGATGGACGCTTGTTGGGGAAAGGATACCTCTGAGGAAGGACACCCATGGGAATGGACGCCGGTGGAGTATGGACACTTGTTGGGGGATGGATGCTCCTCGGGTTGGATGCCTGTGAGAGGCTGGACACCAGTGGGGCCAGATGCCTGTGGGAGCTGGACAGCCCTGGGGATGGACGCCCAAAGGGATGGATGGTCATGGGGATGGACACCCGTGACTATGGATGCCTGTGGGGATGGACACCCCTGGGGGTGGATGCCTGTGGTGGATGTACACTCCTGGGAGTGGACACCTGTTGGGCATGGACATTCCTGGGAGTGGATGCTTGTGGGGGATGAATTCTCCTGGGGATGGATGCCTGTGGGAGATGGACATCCCTGTGGATGGATGCCTATAGGGGATGGACTCCCAGGGGAATGGATGCCTGTGGGGGATGGACATTTTTGGGAGTTGACGCCTGTGGGGGATGGACAATCCCAAGGATGGATGCCGGTAGGGAATGGTCAGCCATGGGGATGGATGCCTGTGGGGGATGGACAGTCCTGGGATTGGATGCCTGTGGGGGATGGACAGTCCTGGGAGTGGATGCCTGTGGGGGATGGACAGTCCTGGGAGTGGACGCCTGTGGGGGATGTATATCCCTGCGAGTGGATGCCTGTGGGGGATGGACACCCCTGGGGATGGATGCCTATGGGGGATGGACACTTTTGGGAGTTGACACCTGTGGGGGATGGACACTCCCAGGGATGGACGCCTGTAGGTGGTGTACACTCCTGCAGATGGATGCTTGTGGGGGATGAACCCCATGGGAATAGACACCTGCAGGGAGATGGACATCCATAGAGATGGACGCCTGTGGTGGATGGACACCCCTGGGAATGGGCATCTGTGAGGGATAGACTCACCTGGGATGGACATCCCTGGGGATGGATACCTGCAGGGAGATGGACAGCCCTGGGGATGGACACTTATGGGGGATGGATGCCAGTGGGAGTTGGACATCCTTGGGGATGGATGCCTGTTGGGGATGGACACTCAAGGGGATGGACACCTATGGGGGGATGGTTACCCCTGGGAATGGTTGCCTGTAGGGGATAGATGCCCCCAGGAATGGACATCCCTTGGGATAGATACTGTGGGGGGATCGACACCTATGGGGGGATGGACACCTGTGAGGGGATGGATGCCTGTGAGGATGGACACCTGTTGGATTGAATGCACCTGGGGATGGACGTCTGTGTGAGAATGGACACTCGTGGGGATGGATGCCCATGGGGAAAGTGCTATGAGGTGGAGTATGATGGGGGGAGGCCTCACATGTTGCCTCAGTGTCCTCCCATCCCCTGGAAGCAAGAGCAGGCTACTCACAGCTCAGTTCCCAGATGGGCCCTTAAGACATGGGCCTTTCCCTGGGGCTAACAGTGGTCCAGGAACCTAGGTGGGCTGCCCAGTTTTGCAGGAGTGGGAGCAGAGCCACTGACGCTGACGCCATCCCCTTCACCTTCACATCAGCCAACACTGTGGCTTTGGCTGCAGCAGATGCTTTGCTACCAAGTGTGCTCCACCCTTAATACTAAGGCTGAGATTCCACCTTTAATGACATGCGCTTCCAGGAGAGCCCACACATACCAAGATGCTCAGACAGACAGACACGCACACATATGCATGCAGGCATGTACATACTCAAGGCCACATACTTTGTGTCATGGTGTGGCCTCAATGTTCTCAAAAGTCTGGGAGACATTGGGAAAATGGCAAGAAAGGAGAAAATATTCAACTTCCCCATTTGGAGAATTTCTGATATTTTTGCATGCAGTGGGGACAACCTAGTCAATACGCAGGGCCTCGATCTTGGAGTTTGTCCTTGTGAAACTTATGCCTGCAAAGGATAGGCTAAACCTACTTAAAACTACACCTAAGGCTCACCCCTAGAGAACTTCTTTTGTTGCTCAAATGTGGCCTCTCTCTCTCTAAGCCAACTTAGCATGTCAATTTACTGCCTTCTTTCCTACATGGGACATGACTTTCAGGGGTTTAAATCTCCCTGGCAACATGGGACAGAAATCTCAAGATGAGCCAGGACCAGTATCAAGGGATTGAGAAAGCCTTCTTGAGGCTTCTCAAAAGGGAGAAATGGGACAAAATAATGTTTCAGTGCCAGAGAGAGTTCAAACAGAGTCAAGAGGTTATCCTGGAGGTTATTCTTATGCATTATATAGATATTCCTTTTTAGTTTATGGTATATTGGAGTGACTAGAAGGAAGTACCTGACACTGCTGAGCTGTGTTCTAGTAGCCATGTTTCTTGAAGATGATTGTATAAAGATACAACTTCTACAATGTGATTATGAAAGCCTTGTGTCTGATGTTCCTTATATCCAAGGTCTGGACATATGATTAAAAGAAATATGGATAAGAAAATAAATAATAGGGGGTACAGAGGGTAAAATAAATTGGGTAGATGGAAATGCTAGTGGTCAATGAGAAGAAGGGGTATGGGGTATAGTATGTAAGAGTTTTATATTTCTTTTTTTCTGGAGTGATGCAAATGTTTTTAAAAATGATTGTGGTGATGAATATACAACTATATGATGATATTGTGAGCCATGGATTGTATACTATGTACAGAATGTATGTGTGTGAAGATTTCTCAATAAAAATATTAGACAACAAAAAGTCTTGGAGATTCTCCATCCTTACTGGCAGCTGGAAGTTTTGCTGAGAGGCCTGAGGTATAACCAGGTCTTAAGACCCAGAAAAGCTGAGGTGAGGGCAGGGAGGTACTTTGATGGTGGGCAGGGGTGGAGTGGCAGGAGGATGAGAACAGGTCATGGGTGCTGGGAATTCTGGTGTCTCTATCCTGTCTTTCTTCTTCCTGTCTTCTTCTATCCTGTCTTCTGCCCAAGCCCACAGTCCATAAATGGTCTGAAGTAGAGGTTAGAAAGGGGCTAGAAGACTCTTCCAGCTTTTTTAATAACCCTGGGCAGATGTTTTGCCTTCTATGCATTTAATAAATCTGGAGAGGAGGACGACTTTGTAAGTTGGAAGTCAGGGGAAACTTGGAAGAGAAAGGAGAGGACTTCCCTATGTGAAAGAAGGTAGAAATGTAAGCTGAGGAACCCCAAAGATGGCCGGCAGCCAGACCCAAAATGCTACAGATTTCTTGGAGAAAGCAGGTGGCCTTGCCAACACCTTGAGTTTGGCCTCCTTCTAGCCTTAAAACTGTGAGCCAATAAATTCCTATTGTTTAAGCCAACCATTGTGTTATTTGTGATAGCAGCTTGCAAACTAAGACAATGACTAAGCACATTAGAATATCACCTAAAATGGCAAGTGGCCATTTCAGGTTGGCTACGGTTTGAGATTCTAAACATTTGGATTTTGAGCCATGAAGGCTCGGTGTCCGTAATAGCCAACTTAGACTATATGAGTAATGGGTTTCGAGGGCATGTCAAAATGAAAAATTGGGTCCTTCCTTTTCAGATGATATTCATAGATGTTTCCAATGGCAAGGAGCTCTATGGGATCAAGCTCTGAATTTGCTTAAACATGCCTTCCCACCTTCTTCCTATCTCTCCCAAGCGCCACAACTCAGGGTGACATAGAGCTGTTTCTAGACCAGGAGCCAACGTTGGTAGGGCATTTTGGGTTCCAATGAGGATTAATGCTTTGTCATCATGAAACTCATACTCACCATTGGCAGACCCTGTGGGAAGAGACCAGAGAGCACTGAGTATCTGAGATACAAAGGTTTTGCCCTGAACAGGGGAAGAGACGCCTTTGGAAGTTCTTGTTCAATGTCCAATGTGTCAATAGCCCTTATTGCTTTGTATTACAAGTTATCATTTTTCAATTATATTTTTAAAACTTTTTACTGTTGTAACATATACAAGTCAAAATTTCCTATTTTAGCCACTTTCAAATATACAATTCAGTGATATTACAGTCACAATTGTGCTACCAACACTAATACCCATTACTCTTACATTTTTTTTTCACAAGTGCAGGCACTGGGAACCGAACCCCCGTCTCCGGCATGGCAGGTGAGAACTCTGCCTGCTGAGGCACCGTGGCCCACCCACCTTTACTTTTTTTCACTTCCAGTAGAAACTCTGCTCATGGCTGTGGCAGTTTTATGAAAAATTCATGTACGGAAATCAGTGATTATTAGTATGAAATTAAGTATCTTGATTTTAATTAAATGATAATACATGTTTAGTGGTTATGATTGTCTACATAGATGCAAGCATTGGAGAAATGGCAACCCAAGGTAACCTGTAATCTATCTGTCTCTATGATTTTGCTTCCTGTGGGTATTTCATATAAGCGTGCATAAACTATTTGTCCTTCTATGACTCTGAATTGTTTCACTTGACAAGATTCATCTGTTTTGTAACACGATTCAGAACTTTTTCATAGCTGAATGATAGTCCATTATGTGTATTTACTTCATTTTATTTATTCCTTCATCTGCTGATGGACACCTGGGTTGTGTCCACATTTTGGCACTTGGAATAACGCTGCTATTAACATTGGTGTTCAAATATCTCTTCAAGTCCCTGCTTTCAATTTTCTGGGATATATGCTAAGTAGGATCTCTGATATTTATTTTCACAGGCAAAACACTTGGTGCCTGAAGAACCCAATCCTAGTGGGAGAGACAGGCAGAGGGCTTCTGGCACCACAGCGGGTGGTTGGCGCATGCAATTGGGCTCCCCGCCCATCTCTCTGGATCTCAGCCTGTGGCAGTACACGCCATGAGAAGAACAGATCAACTTGGAGTCAGGTTGCTCAATCCTTCTGGCATCCAGGATTCTCTTACAAGCCTATGGTCACTGCCATGACTTTCTTCTCACGTTTGTGCAACGCCAGCTTCGGTTCCTTTAGCAAGTGCCGTGGGGCCAGAGAATGTTCTTGTTTCCACCTGGGATAAATGTTAAAACTGATTCCCTGGCACTATCTGAGATTCTATAAAAGTTTCACTAAGTTTATGTTTTCAGAAAGCTAAAACCTCCAGATTGCTCCCAGGCCAGAGAAGCCCTGAAACCCAGAGGTACGAGTCTTTCCAAGAACATCAACCAGTTGCACCCCCCAACCCAATAATGTCGACACCCCTTTTAACATGAAGAAGTGAGAATGGTCTTTGCCCAAATAACCCTAAAGATTGGGCGAAGGAACAAAGGAGAAGGAAGAGTTGTAACAGAGAGAATAGGATTTAACAAATGAGTATGATTGTTGCATAATTACATTAATATTTCTTTTTAAGTCTCCAGGGTTTTGGAGCAACTAGAAGGAAATGTTTGAAATTGTGGAACTATAACCCATACCATACTTTGCAATTTGTTCTATAAGTACTTATTAAAATGTACTTTGAAATTTATCACATATTTGCATATATGTTATATTCCACAATAAAAAATGTTATGAAAAACAAAAACTGACTGCCTGCATGTTGCATCAGGAAGACAGAGGCCATTTAGGACAGCTGTGGCTTCCCTATAGGGCCACAGCTCCCCACCCAATCAGTCCTGGAGGAGCTGGATCTAGAAGCCAATTAAATCCCCACTGTGCCCCAAGTTTTCTTGGAACTATCACCAGGTATGAGCCAAGGGACCTGAAAGCTGGGGGAGGTAAAGGAAGGGAGAGGGAAAGATGGAAAGGGAAAAATGGAGAAGAAAGGTAGGTGGGTAGGGTGGGAGAGTGGGATGTTTTCTTCTATTGTTCTATAGAGATCATGGCTATGGCAGTTTTATGAAAAATTCATAAATCAAAATCAATAATTGGCAGTAGGAAATTAAGGTTCTATTAATTTTAATTAAATGATACTTATTTAGTGCTTTCGATTGTCTACATAGATGCAAGCATGTGAGAAATGGCAATTATTGTTATCATTTTTGCCAGTAATAGTAGCATCTGCATAATCAGGTTAAGAGCTGAGAGTCCTTAAGAAATCTCTGCTGCACCCTAGCTGTGCCCAGGGGGGACACAGCCTACACAAGTCCCTCCCAAGCCTCAAGCCTAGCCCTATTCAATGCTTGACCTCTGGCCTCTGATGTCTAGTCAAACCCGTCCACCAAAAGTCTTGGACTCCTAAGAATGAGAATTGTTGCTCTAATCATAGGTCATTTTCTGAAATTTGGTTCTAAAAGTAAATTGTGGTTGCTCCAGATGGTTCTTCAGATACATTCCATCTGTACATACCAAATACTGAACCAGAAGGGAAAATAAGGCACGACTCTAGCATTTAAATGTTTGGAGCAGCTTGTAGTGAAATTGACATCTTCCCCTGACATTTTATTAGGAAAAATTTCAAATATGTATCAAACTTGGAAAGTTTTATAGCAATACCTATATACCTACCACCCAAATGCTACCATTAATATTTTACAATACTTGCTTTATCAGCCTTTATCTACCCATCCATTCATCCACCCATTTTTTTTCCTGATGCATTTCCAAAGTAAAGTGCAGACATCAGTATACTTCACCTAAACACATACATATGATTAACTAGAACTCAATGTTTAGCTACAGTTTTTTCATTTGATGTAAATGAAAGGTAAAAGCTTTAAGTGTACATTTGTTTGAATTTGACAAATGCATACACCTGTGTGATCCAGAGCTCTATGAAACATAGAATGTGACCCCAGAAAGTTCCCTAATGCTCCTTCCAGATCAATTTGGGTCCTGTCCCTACAAAAACCCACTGTACGGTTTTCTACCCCACAATGGTTTTGTTTTGTCTATTTTAGAAATTTATGTGAATCACATTCTAGTGTGTAGACCTTTATACCTGACATTTCCTATTTAGCATGATGTTTTTGAGGTTCATCCATGTTGTTTAAAATTTTATTTTAATAAACCAGTTCCCACATGTGAAGTCTAGGGATCCTTTTTATGCCCACAAAAGAAGAACATTCCCTGATTGGGGTCTAGAGAGACAGCAAATGTTAGGTTGCCTATTGATCTGAACTATGTGCTACTGTTTGCTGATGTGGCTATTCATAATTGATTCAGCTGTGGGTGATCTGTGCTCTAGTACATGCTGAAAGACAGGGCCTAAGGGAGTTGTCATTTAAATTGAACATGATGCCTCAATTTTTATCCCAGCCTAGTCCTGGTGTTCCTATCAGGTGGTCATAGAGCTTGACATGAGCATTGAACAAAATCTGAAGATAGCACAAGGGATTTGCATCTGTCCCTTGACTGAAGCTGGCAGAACTTGTCGCCTGTGCTTTCCAACTGTCAAGAACATTGGCTTTTCTGTGTGCTTAATCTCCTTCAACATCTTCCAGTGTTGGGGGTGGAATTTGAGGCAGGCTAGAACAGGGTGAGGGAGAGAAGAAAAAAAATCATGAAAAGCCCTTGAACAAGGATGGTTAATCAAGGTCAGCAGGCCAAAGACACCCCATCTGTGGGCTACCTACTTATGGGAAACACCCAGCAGATGCTGACCCATCTGGAATCAAAGGACCACCACATACGTGAGTCATCCATGGAGAAGGTGGAACCAGATGACTCACCCAAATGGACTATCTACCACCAGGCACCCCTGGAGAGAAGGAATGGGGAGGAAGTAAGTGAAGCAAAGCAATAAAGGCAGATGGTCCCAATGTTAGGGACCTCTTGCACTTCATCTTTCTTTACTTGCAAGAGTGCTTGCCTGCTCCTTTCTCTGCATGCGTACTTAATGAATCTACTTACTTACTTGCTCTGTCTGTGCTGTGTTTCTGAATTCTTTCTTACAGCACAACCAAGAAGCTAGGAAACTGAAATCCTGTAACACTCTGGCCCATTCTCCTATGACTCTCCCCTTTGCTCCCAGCCCCAGCCAGGCTCCCTCCTTGCTGCTCCTGGAAGGTGCAGAGCACACTTCTGCCTCTGGGCCTTTTCTCTAGCCTAGTCCTCCTCCTGGAATGCTCTTTACCCTACTTGATTGATGGCTTTCTCCCTCTTGAGCTTTGTTCAAAGGTCAGCATCTCTGACCTTGCTATGCAATCCCTCCTGTCCACCTTCCCTGATTTATTTTTCTCCTTTGCACCTTCTGATTTGGTATTTATAGGTATTTCTCTTGTCTTCTGTCTCTACTCACTAGAAGATAAGTTATATGTTTTAGCCTGTTATTTTCACAACTGTGCCTGGTATCTACACCAGTGCCTAGAACATAACAAATACTTGACGGACATTTGCTGAATGAACAAATGGACTGGTTTAGTCATCGTAAACTTTTGTTGTTGTTTGTGTGAAATGGTGCTAAACATTTCTTCCTGTCATAGTGAGCCAGGATAGAATAGGTCATCACAGCTGTGATCCCTGGTCTTCTAGCTAGCACTGAAAGAGATAACTGCAAATCCCTGGTTTCCTTTCTATCTCTTAAAAGAAGTAATGGGCAACTGCAAGTCCTTTATTTCTTATTTAACTCAAAAGGAAGTAATGCAAACTGCAAACTTAAGCTACAAAATTCATGGTTCAAAAATTTCTCCTAAAACCCCAAAACCCCTAAACCATGGAAACCTCCCCAAACCATAACAGCTTGTAAAATCATGGGCCCAAAGCAAACTCTTAGTTAATAACAGAAATTCTGGGGTTATAAAGGTTGTTATACATCTGGCCAAAGACAAATTTTGAATACATGATGGGCTGGCCAGAAGCACCAAGTTACCTCTTCCTGAAACAATGCTAGCCCTGTAAGCATCTGGTTAACACAAACCATGTAAGCCCCTAGTATTCAAAAGTTAATATGGAAACTTGCTACCAGTAAAACCTTCCAGTCAAACAAGCTAGCACACTCAACTCATTGCATGTCCTTCCTTTGGGCATATCTGCGTTAACCTTTTTAATGTGTACTCTCTTTCTCTTTAATAAATTTTACTACTTATTCCTACTGGTCCTCTTGTTTGTCTAAATTTTTTTAGCAGTGAAATTCCTGAACCTGGAACAGGGCTCAGCTGGTACCATTGCCAGCCAGGTACTGGTAACAACAGCTTAAGTCTTATATAATTGGAGTTATTTCTTTCACTTAGACAGGGAAGGATAAATCCCCAAAGGACATGGCATGAAAGAAGTAAAATTGAAAACAGTATAATTTACAACCTGTTTTGGATACCTCAACAATTGTAGGAAACAAATCTCATATGGAGATAATATATGAATGAGGTAAAAAGAAGGTTAAAGAAATTATCTAAATGTGATGGTTCATTTCATGGGCCAACCTGACTAGGTCATGGCATCCAGTTGTTTGGTCAAACATTGGGCCAGTTGTTACCAGGAGGCCATTTGTTGATGGGATTAGCAACTGTAATCCATTGAGTTTAAGTAAAGGATTTGTCCCTCAGCAGTGTGGGTGGGCCTTGTCCAATCAGTTGGAGATCTTACAATAGAGAACCGACGGTTTCAAGAATCAGAAGGGATATCACATCCAGCTTGCACCTTCCCCACCTTCTTGGCCTCTACTACAAACACAGGCAAGAGACTTCAACATCACTCCTTTGGGAGTTTCCAGCCTCCAACCTGAGGTACAGAATTCAGACTTGCCAGCTCCCACAATTGCTTCAGCCAATTCTTTGTCATAAATTTCTTAATGACACACACACACACACGCTCTTCTTATTTTTCTGATGTTTTTATTGACAAATCTTCATGCATATGCATTCCATACATGGTGTACAATCACTGGCTCACAATATCGTCACAGAGTTGTGTATTCATCACCATGATTGTTTTTCAGAACAGTTACATCACTCCAGATAAAGAAATAAAAAGAAAAAAGAAAAATCTCATACATACCATACTCCTTATCCCTCCCCTCTCATTGACCACTAATATTTCCATCTACCCAATTTATTTTATCCCTTATACCCCCTATTATTTATTTTTTATCCATATCTTTATATTCATCTGTCCCTACCCTGGATAAAAAGCACATCAGACACAAGATTTTCACAATCATACAGTCACATTGTAAAAGTTATAGCTTTATACAATCGTCTTCAAGAACCAAGGCTACTGGAACACAGCTCAACAGTTTCAGGAACTTCCTTTCAGCCACTCCAATATATCATAAACTAAAAAGGGATATCGTATAATGCATAAGAGTAACCTCTGGGATAACCTCTTTACTCTGAAATCTCTTGGCCACTGAAACTGTATTTTGTCTCATTTCTCTCTTCCCCCTTTTGGTCAAGAAGGCTTTCTCAATCCCTTGATACCAGGTCCCAGCTCATTCCAGGATTTCTGTCCCATGTTGCCAGGAAAATTTATACCCCTGGGAGTTATGTCCCACCTAGTGGGGAGGGCAGTGAATTCACCTGCCGTGTAGGCTTAGAGAGAGAGGCCACATCTGAGCACCAAAAGAGGTTCTCTGGGGGTGATTCTTAGGCCTAATTTTAAGTAAGCTTAGCCTATCTTTTGCAGGCATAAGTTTGACAGGGACAAATCCCAAGATTGAGGGCTCAGCCTATTGATTTGGTTGTCCCCACTGCATGGAAGAATTTCAGAAATTCTCCAAATGGAGAAGTTGAATATTTCCTCCTTTCTCTCCAGTTCCCCAAGGGGACTTTTCAAATACTTCTTTATTCACTGCCTAAATTACTCTGATATATCAGGGCATCACACTAACCTGGACAAACCACAAAATCTCTTGCCCTATTCAAGATTCCATGCATTTATGGTGTTCAACTAAGTAAGTCTGATCACCTTTCCAACTTTAAAACAGTTCCTTTATGGGGTACTGCTGACTTTCTTAGCTTCAGAGCTCTATCTCTGAGTCTCAGTTGTCACATAAATACTTGAAGTTTCTGGGAACAACCAGGTTATAAACAAACAGCTCAGTATTACAGAATTTAGAAATAACAGTCACAGCTCCTGACTCTATCACACACACTTCTTGTTGAGTCTCCCTCTTTGAAGAAGAATCCTAACTATTAGACTAGTAATTCAAGTCCTGAACACACTTATTTTGAAACTGCTGGTAGTCACGGTACTAGGAGTTAAGAGTGGTAATTCTTCTTTTCTCTGGTTCTTACTCATTCTCACAGAAGCATGTAGTTTTAGTTTCCTAGGTTGCTTAGGCAAATCCCATGAAATGGCTTGGCTTAAACACTAGGAATCTATTCGTTCACAGCAATGAGGCTGAGAAAACGTCTAAATCAAGGCACCATCAAAGCAATGCTTTCTTTCTGAAGACCTACATTCTGGGGCTGGCTGATGGTTACTCTTGGTCTTCAGCTTATCAAGTGGCAAGGCACATGGAGGCATCTCCTGGTCGCTCCCTTCTCTTCAAGTTTCTGTTGATTTTAGCTTCTGGCTCCTCTGCCTATGGCTTTCTGTCTCTCTGAATTTCATTCTCTTATAAAGGACTCCAGCAATAGGATTAAGACCCATCCTGATTGAGGGGGGACACACCTTAACCAAAGCAAGCATTTTTAAAGTTCCTACATATAATGGGTTTGCACCCACAGGAATGGATTAGATTTAAGAACATGTTTTTCCAGGGTACATACAGCTTCAAACCATGAGACATGTTTTCTGGATTTGATAGGGGTCACTAGAATCAAAATTGCTATCATCTGAGCTATTCTGGTTCAGCCAAAATTTGCAAGTTAAAAGGTTGCAAGCAAATGAGAAGTAGGAAAAAAAGTGATGTGTTGAGGAAAATTTAGTACCAATGGGTATGCTACCAAATTTCCAATGCTAGGCAGATCATTCTTGACCATAAACCTGATTTATCCAAGGTGAAGGATTTTCTTTGCAAAACAGATGTTAGCATGAGTCCCCTCCTGGACTGTGACCCTTGTCATGGGAAAATCAATAAGGGGGTCTAAAGCTTGTTGGACACAGCAGTGCAGGGCCTGTGGGCTTACAATTAACACATGCATCAGATTGAAATTGGGTTCATGTGCCTGTTTATGAAACACCCATGCCTGTTTTCAGGGTGGAGAAGAAATAAATGGAAAACAGAGCTATTTGGGAAGACTGGCACGCGGGTCTAAGAGAACAGTATAAAACTGAAGCCTAGAGAAGTTCTGCTTTGGGGAGGAGGCTATGTCAAACATAGGTCCAGTGCATTCCTCTGGTTCAGGTTAGCTTGTGGGAGTTGAGCATCCTGTATTCATCCATCAAGGGTGCGACATATATGCTTGGGCTAGTTGACATGATCCTGGAAGTGGGGGTGACTCCTTCTTCCAAAAATAAAGACACTTCACTACAAGACACATACCATATAGCCCTGAGATTGAAGGGGGAAAGCCAGGTACTTAAGGGGGAGAGGGGTGGGAATGGTTTTTATCATAAAAAGCTGCAACTGGCAGATACATTTGCTTCTGAGCTACTGAGCGGCCAAGAACAGAACAGATGGGAGAATGCAGATGCACATGGTTCTCATCAGATTATTCTACTCATTTACTCTAGCAGTAAATGTATTATTGCATGGGTATTTGAACAGGGGTCTTTGTACAATAGGCAGTGTGCCCATTATGAGCTTCAAATAAGATGCCAGAAAAACTCTGGTGTCCTTGCTTCTGAAAGTGTAACCTAGACCAGTGATGTCAAGATTACTAAGCGCTTCTTAGAAGTGCAGGACCTCAGGCCTTCAGCCCAGACCTACTGCTTCAGAATCTGCATGTAAATAAGATGCACAGATGATTCAGAGACTTCATTAAAGTTTGGGAATTAACGCCTCATGGTACCAGTTCTTATCCTGAGTGAGGCTGACATTTTGCTATGGAAACTACAAATATGTTTCTTCAAGGTTGTCATGGAAATGGTTCCTCTTTACTCACAGTTGTACTCTCATTAGAGACAGAATTCTGGAATGGAGAGAAGTGTGTGATCAGGAAGTGCTCAAACTTTTCTCAGCAGTGTCCTTAATTTACTGGGCTTAAGAATGGGCAGGGTGGCAGAGTGTTGGAGATTGAAGTGGTGGGGAGAGCCTACAGATGCAGGGGTTCTATGGAATGACAGGTTTTCATTCATCTCTCACAACAACCATGTCAGGGTGTTGTCTGAAGAGACACATTTCAGGATCCCATTGTCACAGTAACTCTTGACATCCTTCCACTGGGCATTTCAGGGATACTTCCAAGGTTTACAGGGCAGGATAAGTGGTCTGAAACATACTCATTTACTTCCGTACAAATAGTTGAAAGATACCCTCTCCCTGCCCACCCAAGACTCAATTTCTAACCCTAAGTTAATGATGAAAAGAAATTTTAAGATCATAACATTTGATGACACAGAGAGCCTTCTTTCTATTGATTAAAAAAATCACACCCAAATCCAACATAAGTATGTGCTCATGGATTTTTTTTCAGTGGTAAGAGAAGCAAGCTACCTAGTAGAATAGAAAACACTCACTCCACTTTCTTTGGCTGTTTTGGCTCTTTTGGAAGAGCCCTTCCTGGCAGGTGACCTGGGGTCATCCAATGCTCAGGCTGGTCAATGAAGGCTGTTCTGGTAAGAGGGTCCAGTCACCCAGCTCGAGTAAAAGAAGATCTACAACATACTTTACTGAGGCACAACCATCCAAGATTTTACATCTTAAAAAACAAAATTGAAAGACTTAACATTTACAGAGAAACTGCAGAACTAGTACAATAAACATACTTGACATGTCACCTTGGCTAGGTTATGGTCCCCACTTAGTCAGTCTGGCAGTGATTCAGGTGTCGCTGTGAAGACATTGCATAGATGTGATTAAGTCCATAATCAGCTGACTTTAGGGAGGGAAGACTAGCCTGGATAGTCCTAGAGGGCCCGTTTCAATGAGCTTAAAAGCTTTAAGAGCAAAGTTGAGGCTTCCCCAAGGAAGGAGGAAGTTCACCTGTGGCCTATAGCTTCAACCTGCTCCAGGCTGCCCTTCCTGTCAGCTGACCATACTGATTTTGGACTTGCTTAACTGGCCTCTGCAATTGCATGCACCAATTCCTTGCAGTAAAGAAACAAAACTGGTTTTGTTTCTTTGGTTGAACTTTGACTGATAAATACCCATATACCAATTGTTAATATTTGATTTATCGCATTTGCTTTCTCTCTCTCTGCATATATATATCTTATAATTATTTGCTGCCTTATTTGAGAATAAATTGCAGATACTTTGACCTTTGACCCCAACTACTTCTGCCTAAGAAAGAAGCACTTCTAAAGCAAAGACATTTTTAAAAAATATAATCACATCATAATGAACAAATTCAGAAAATCTAACAATGATATACTATTATTATCTACTATCAAAATACTACTATTATTATCTACCCAAAATACTAATTATGGCATTTTTCTCTGTTCTGGTCCAGGGTCTGAGTCAGGACCAACCACTGCATTTAATTATGTCTGTTTACCCTCCAAAAGTCTGGAATAGTTATTTACCCTCTCTTTGTCTTTCATGTCCTCAACATTTTTGAACAGTTGAGAAGAATCATGTGTTTATACTATCGTATTTTTATTAGATAGTATTTTATTATGTGGCAATAATTAGGATCTGTTTCCTCAGGGTTAGATTCAGGGTAAACATTTTTCGCAGAAGGACCATTGGTGCCTCTTCTCCTAGGATGTCGGTTTGTTCCATACTGGATATAGGAACTTCAGTCACTTATTTAAGGTGGTGTCTTTCAGGTCTCTTTACACATGCTCTTTTTGTTTGTTTGTTAATATGTTTATTGAGAAATCTTCACACACATACAGTCCAACTATAGTATACAATCAATGTCTCACAACATCATCCATTGTTGTATATTCATCACCATGATCATTTAGAACATTTATCTCTCTTCGTTATTAATAAGCAATCCATGGGAACGTCCTTTGAGACAGTAACTATTCTGTTCTCCAACTCCTCTCTTCAATGGTTTAGCATCTATTTAAGATCCTTGTCTGAAGCTATGATTATGATGTGGCTGCCTTCCAGGCTTTAAACCACAGCCCTAGCACAGGATCCTGCTTGTAGCAAGCTGCAGGCAGGGCCCTACCCTCTGGGGCTCAATAGAGCCCAGGTTTGGGACTGCAAGGGTGGTGATGGTGCATCCAAGTCAGTGAAAAATTTTGTATTGCCTCCTTCCCTCTAAGCAATACATGAGGTCCTATGGGAGGCTTTGTTAAAAGTCTCTTTTCAAGACCCAAGTTTCCCACAGGAAATGTTACTTGCAATGGAACTTTTCTGCCTGACCCATCAGTTAAAATTTGTATCAAAACAATCGTTTACATTTAGTAAACAATGCTGTGTCTGAAGTAGTGCAGTGGGACTGATTTAAAACTATGTATACTACACAAACAGTGAGCCCTACATTAAACCATGGACTATCGTTAATAGTAGATTATAAAAATGTGCTTGCTTCATTGTAACAAATTTACCACCCAATGCAAAGTAAATGGGAATCCTATATCTTATGCATCATTGTTCTATAAACCCACAACTTCTCTAATGAAAAGGAAACAACCAAAACCAACTATGTACTTTAAAGGGATTGTGCTCACTTGTGTCTGAGCAGGCCAGCCTCCAAAGAAGAGTCGGGAATTTCCTGGGGATCTCTGAAGGAGAGTTCGATGGCTGGTCCTCCAGAAGAGCCCATGGCAACCACACAGCTCACACCCCAAGGGGTGCACACCTGGAGCCCCTGGGTGAGGGAGGACCCGATCTTCCTTCCCCCACCCCACCCTGCTCTCTGCTGTCAGAGGTCTCTTTACCCAGGAGTAGGAAAAAACATACCCCTCAAATCCACTCTGTGCATTTCACCCACTCCTGAGTGGGGACAGTGGGTGGCCTCATACAGCCTGCCTGGGCTCTCTGTTGCTTGTAAGGGGTGGCTCTGTGAAGAGGCCCCCTCCTGTTGAAGCCAATCTCTCCCTTGGACACATATTAAAATCCCCTGGGAGATTCCATAAAACAGCAAGGTTCTGGTTTAACTCTCAGTGATGGGGCCTAGGCATCTGGCGGGTTTTAATCTCCCCAGATGATTCTGGGAGGGTGGTGGGCCCTTGAGCACACCTAAAGGTAAAAGCACACTGCTCATTTCCCAGACAGTTAATCCTTCATCACTGCAAGAGTCACACCAAGGTTTTAGCAGCCACCAATTGGAGCCCATCCTGATGTGAGTTTCTTCTAAACTTTCTGCCCAAACAAATACGGAACTTTTGGTTGGGATGTTGCCAGGTCCATGGGATGGGGTGGGAAATAATTCTGTTTGGTTGGAAAGTGAGGATGCAGAGGTAGGGGTGAAGCCAGGTACTCACTGGTGTGGAGTGAGTGGTTCCATGGTGCGCCATGGGACATAGGCTCAGGCATTATAGAAATGTTCAGCAAATGACTGCTTTATAACTTACACAACACAAAGGGTACAAAAAGAACAAGGAAAGAGGTTCCATTGTGGCTGGTCTCTTGGGGAGGCCAAACGCCTGGGCGAGGGTTGGTGGATGGCAGGTCAGCAGCCCCATTTCATGTTGGAGGGGAGAGATCCTATGCTATCTGAGTGTGGATTATCTATCTACCATGGGGGGTGGGGGTCTTGCCACTGAAAATTTCTTCCCTGCTAAGCATCTGGGGCTACTTGTTCCTGGTTTCTGGGTTTAAGGTCTTGTTGGGTCTTTCCCTTAGAACTAATATCTCCCCGGAGTTGTGGAATGAAAATAGACTGAAATATCGTCACACAATAGAAGAGGAGGTGGGGGTGGGGGGCAGGCAAGGGCTCAGAGATGGCCACTGAGTGTGTGTCTATGAATTTCCAAGAAACTGGGGCAGGGGTGATGGTGTTGAGGCTACAGGTCATTGCTTGGAGCTCTACTGAAATTTCTGGTCACCTTAGAGCTCAACCAAAATTTTCAGAATAAGACAAGTCTTACAAATTTATTAACAACTCACATACCCACCTCTTACCACATAGTTTTATTTTTACAAAACAACAGAGCTGGCAGTAACTTCTGTGACAATCCCAGATGGCTACACACATAATTAAAACTTCTGTCACCCATACAGACTCAGAAGATGGAATTTCTCAAAGCAATGTGGAAGTGGGGGAGTTGGAACAAGCAGACTCTAGTAGTCTGCTTAATGCCCAACATGGAGTCAAACATTGTCTTAATTTGCTACTTGCCTCTGCTGAGAAGCCTAATGCTCAGCAAATGTTACTCATAATTTACAAGTCAGAAGCTCTTGTGTCTTCTTTCTGGTTCTGCTGATCTAAATTCCCTCTGCAAAGTAAGGGCCTAAGGAGCTGTGATAGAGATGTCAGACCAAGGGATTCTTAGCAGAAAGGGTCATCCAATGAATATGTATGTTTCTTCCTAAAATAGCTATCACAGAGCTTAGGAAATTTAATTCCCTATCACCCTAAGGCTGTGAGGACATGGTTAGAAAGAGGATCATGGTGAGTGTGAGGAAGAAGCAATGGCCCTGATGGGGCAAGACTGGGAGTCAAGGGCAGGAGGAAAGATGGGAGCACTGGACAGCAGCATTGACACTTGCAAGTAACCCACTATTTACTGAGTGTCACCGCAGGTCCCTTTATATGTGCTTCCTCATTTAATCTTCACACAACCATTTTATGGATATCAAAACAGAGACTTGGAGATGGTCAGCACGTCCCTCACAATCATTCAGTCAGGAAGCAGGAACAGACCCGATTTGTTCCTTTTTTCTTGCAAGTGGGAAGTGGACCACATTTAGAGAGGGGGTCCTGAAAGTGAAGGGTAACTCTCTGCTATGTGGGACGTGACATCCAGAGATGAAAGTCTCCATGGCAATATAGGAGATGACTTCCAGGGATGAGCTTGACCCTGGCACCATGGGATCGACAATGCCTTCCTGACCAAAAGGAGGAAAAGAACTGTAGCAAAATAAGGTATCAGTGGCTCAGAGAATTGAAATGGAGTTGAGAGGCTATTCTGGAGGCTACTCTTAGGTAAGATTTTGCTAGATATTGCTATTTACCATGGTCTGCCAAACCTCGACCAAAACCATTCCTGGCAATCCTAAAGAACACCTAGGGCTCTAACTGAGATCTACAAAGGTTCCATGCACTATGATTACTTTCCAGAAACCTACAACTTCCAGATGGGTTCTTAGGCCTGAAGCCCAAAGAGGCCAGCCTCTTCAGAACATCAACTAGTTCTATACCCCTATCTCTTATTAGCAACAGCCCTTTCCAACTTTTTTCCATGAAAAAGTTACAATGGGCATGACCCAAACACCCCTAAAGATTGGGAGAAAGATCAAAGAAGAAGGTGGAGTTATAATAGAGAATTTAGAACTTAACAAATAGTATGACAGCTGAATCACTATATTGATATTCTTTTAGTCTTCCAGTGTCTTGGAGCAATTAGAAGGAAAAACCTAAAATTGTGGAACTATATAACCCATACCAAACTCTGAAATCTGTTCTATAATTAATTGTTGTGGTGTGCTTTGAAATTTATTGCTTTTTTTGTATACATGTAACTTTTCACAATCTTAAAAACTAGAAAAGAAAGTGAAGGGTGAGACAGAACTGATACTAAGAAGGAGTAACCTGTGTGAGGCTTGGGATTCTGCTACCCCCAAATCCAGTGCTGGCTAAGTCAGAGCACGACCAGGAGCCCGGAGCATCGGGCACTCTTGCAACTGTTTATGTAACTTTTTGGCTTGCACTTGCTTCTCAATGACATTGAGCAATTAAACAATTTAGAAGAACTGAACAAATTACAAAACACACTTAAATTTTTGTACTGAAACTTCAGGAAGAAGTAAGACAAAAATTAGTGCAGATAAAAAAAAATTTTAATGATATAATCGGTGGTGGGAATGGAAATCTTGTCCTGAAGAGGTTTATTAAAACAGAATAAGCAACTGGTGTTAGAAAATACCACTTCTTGGTTCACTTAATAGGAGAATCATTTGGGGGTTCTAAAACAGATTTCTTAAGCAACCCAAATTTTCAACATTTTAGTCTAACTTTCCTTATTAACTGACCTGAATAAATGGATGCTTCATTCCTTCCAGGATTTAAATTTCACCTTGTAAGAATGGAAGAAGGTAGAATGAAAGAATTTTATTGTCAGCCAATTCTCTTATATTTAAGACTTTGAAAAGAAATTTAAGTGTTGTCAGGATTACTACTTCACTCAGCCGGATACAGAAGCAGCATCTGAAAGTGGGTCCACATACTGGAGAAGACCTTCCAGTTTACAGAAGCTGGAACTTGGAACTTGGTCCAGGAATTGGTCTGGAATTAGCTAAACAAATATCCCTATTATAAAATGTATCTAGACACAGACTTTTGTTTCTTATCTGCTTCCCTCCCCACAAATATCCATTAAAAACATACATTCAACAAATAGTCAAATAGTCACTATTGCCCTTGTAGTGGGGAACATGGTCGTAACTGCTGGGAATCAAAAAGGTCAAATCCTGAGTCTTCCATTGAAAACTTTCTCTTCTGCAGAAAGTTAATGGGGGAATTTCTTTAGCTTCTTCACTTCCTGAGCTTATGTATAGTTGGTCTGCTTCCCACTTCCTCTTTCACTTCTAGACTGAAGGTTGGAAAAAAGGTTCAAGTCTCTTCTACTGTGTAGGAGGAAGTCTAACTGTTCTCCTTTCCTCTTTCAATTTGTGTCCCCAGCCTAATCTGTAGACCTGACTTTACCAAGCAAACTGTTCTCACTGTGCCTTCCAAGTGGAAGTGGCAATCTGAATGAAAGGGAAAGAGAGGCAGGTTGGGGTTGCCATCTCAGAACTTACCAGAAAATTCCTGCCCTAGGAAGTGTTGGGAGCTTTTCACAGAAAGGGCACTTCACTTTCCTATGGGCCATTCTTCCCTAGGTTGTTTTCTTGGATAATGGTCTCAGAGAAGAGGAGGGGAAAAGGTACTTTTGAAGGAAAAACTTTCCTTGGAGTCCCCAATTCTCACAATCTCACTCATGAAAAGAACTTGGCTTGAACATCACAAGGTAATGATGAAAATATAACATGCTATGAGCAGCCAATCCATAAGGGCATGAGATTAAGGTGTGAACCCCAGTGAGAAACAGAAGAAAATCAAGGGAAACTATCTCTGAATTGAATCCATCCCAGATGAGAAGGTTGGGCAGAGCTGATGGGTGAAGGCCAGGCCAGGATGAGGCACCAGCAGAGCCTGGTCCTGTCTTTGAGGGCTGTAGTCCAGGGTTTCTCCAACTGGAATGTTTAAGTTGTCTGAGTTGCCTGTGGAGCTTAAGACACAGGTTCTGACTCACAGTTCTGGGGTGGGCCTGAGAGTCTACATTTCTCACCCACTCCCAGGTGGTGCAAATACCCAGTCTGTGGTATTCACAGTGTCATAATGAGTGTCAGGGATGGAGCTGGCAGGCATGGGGCATTGATATTGATGGAGTCCTTGTTTGCCTCCATCTGTGACATTGGTTTTACTTTCTGTGGGAGGGTTTAGCTATGTCCTTGTTTGATTAACCTGTTACCTAAAGGTAAAGATAAAGAGGACTGTATGGCTAAAGTTGAGGCTGATGGATTCAAATATGCAGTTACTATCATTTCACCTTGGCATACAGAAGTGAGATTTGTTCAACTGCTCAATAACATGAAATGTATGTATGTATTCCATGTATAATAAAATAATTACTTTAAATTAATCATTGCTAATAACTCTGAATGCCCAACTACTTCAAATGTGGCAATGCTAGTCATCTCTCAGTAATGTACTGAGAAAATAATGTCCTTTCAGACTAGACCAGAAAACTTTTCATTAACTTATATTAATTTTTTTGATCCTTAGCCAAACCTAAGTTTTATTTTAAAGTGCCTATACTGGTCATTTGTGGCTTTGTTGTTTAGCGCTTCAGCTTTCTAGAATTTGAGCAGGCTTCCTTTATTTGAGATACCATCCCTGTGTGATGTGGGGTAGAAGGCAGAGTTCCATCTCCTCCTGTGGAAGATGAAAAAGCCAGATGCCCCCTATTCTTTCTTTCTGGCAAGTGGAACACAGACACCTGTCCTGTATCGGTCAATCGAATGCTCTCATTTAGTATTTGAAATTGGGAATAGGTGATACAAAGAGACAAAGGAGGTTTAAAGAGAAGTGGTGGGTAAGGGATCGGGCTGTGATCCAGTGTCCAGTGCTCTGTGGCAGCAGTGAGGAAGGTATTGTCCACTGTCTAGGGGTGCTGGCAACCGTAGAATACTAGCCAGACCCTTCATGAAGCTGACCTTGCGTGTGTTCTGGCTGCCTGGCGCTTCTTATTCTATGCTTATTTTCAAGCCTGGTTGCCTAGGATTCCTACATTTTTGTGAACTATTTCATTATTTTCAAATGAATCCCTTTTTCTCTTAAGTCAACTAGAGTTGGTTTCAATTACTTGCAGTCGAAAACCATGATATGTACATTGCTCACCTCTTTTTAAAAATTCCATTTATGTATAAAAACTACCCTGATCAGTTTGCCCACTTTTTCCACCACCAATTGCTGATTCAGGAATTTCTGACAATTTTCAGCAAAATGATATTATAGCCATTAGAAGCTATAACCAGAACACGACTACATGGCATTTAGTGCGTGGTTTGTAGAACATGATCTATGACTGTGCATTGCATAATTTAATAAATATCTTCTCCAATTACTAAGTGCTAATTTCCTGGAGGGCAGCAGAACATGCATCTACCTGCTCTGTTTGATCCAGATACACTAAGTCCACGACAGTGGACCCTGAAGAGATCAGAACCTATGTCTTCAAACTATAGCCTCAATGTTCTTTCACTCCATTGGGCAACTTTCTAATACCAACAATGGAAGCTACCAAATTCCCTCAATTCTGATTAGCTTTTTGGCATTTTGATAATTCATCAGGATTTAATTCTCAGACAACATCAGGCACACCACCATTAAATCAAACAATTATGATGTTCTCTGATCAAGAATTCTCTAAGGAAACTAATTGCTCATTGTCATTCTCACACAGATGCCAAGGAAATGCCCAACAACTTAACTCCTAGCCAACAAAAGAGTGATGGTGGGGATTACATGGGTACTTCAATTTCCAATTCTTCTCAATGGGTAAAAGTGATACATTGACAGCTCAGTCCACCTGGGCTGGAGTAGAAAGAAAATGTGTTTTAGGTCTTGCCTCCCTTAGTTTCTTCTACAGGGTCTCCAAAGAAAATGAGAATCTTGCCGCCTTCGTGATATTCTAGAAAATTCTAGACAAAGCCAGCTTGAATTGGAACTGTTGAATCACAAATGTCATGTTTTTCCTTCAATGATGAATGCCACCAACAAATTACTATTAACTGGAAATTCCTTATGTGAAAACAAAAATTAAGAGGCTAACATCTTTAATGCCATAATCTAACACTGACTCCCTCTATTACTTGATGAACTACCTGGAGGAATTTCTAAAATTTCTCAAAGCCCTGGCTTAATTTAAAATTTAGGAAACGAATGAATGTTGAGTAAAAGTTCCATGAAGTCATGTTAGAAAGACACACCCCCCTAGATACCAGCCTGCTGAGTCCTTCTTGGCTTGGGATGTGCCCCACTGGAACATAATTCCATTTTATGTGGTCTAGTCCATGTGGTCTAGCTGTCCCTACCTTCTTAGGTATCTGGCTTCCCATGTGTGTCACATGGAGATATGAATCTGAGGCTGGGCCAATATTGGTAAAATGTTTTAGGTGGCCACAGAAGTCCACAGACAAGCTTGGTTTGTCTGAAAAAAGAAAACAAAGTAGGGAGTTAAAACATTATGAAAGTTTTGTGATTTTTTCCATCTAAGAGCAGGGGAAATGGGCAGAGGAATTCATGGTTCCATAGCTGGCTGACCCCTGAGGCCTAACCTGAACTCTGAACTCAATAGTTAATTCACGTAATCTCCTTGGACCATAAGTGTGTCTCTGCCCCCTGGTTAGTAAGGGTCTCAGCCTACAGGCAAGCAGGTGCAAGCAGGCTACAAACCTGGTCCTTGGAACTTGCCTGGGACATGGATTTCTTGGAGGAACAGGGTCTGGATGCATTTGTTGCCTGGCCCTCTTCTTTCATTCTGGAAAGCAGCTTTTGTTATGGGAACTATCCCACAGTTCTGGAAATTGGGAGTCTAGAGAAAAGGGTGTCAGTGAAGCCAAGCAGGAACATGTTTCCTTTTTGCTGCTTCATTTTAATCTATGCTATCTGTGATCTATTTATTCATCCCATTGTTTGAAATGTGGGCTTTAAACATGTCTCACAACGGTCTGACCCTGTTGTCTGACTTCTTGTCCTTGCAACCATATGGCAAAAGCAAATTTTTTTTTCTGGGTTTCATTTCTCTGAACTCACTTTCTTTATTCTTTTTATTATTTTTCCCTAAGTGCTCAGGTCACCTGAAGCAAAGAAAATTCCCAACTTAAGGAACAGTATATGTTGACTTGGGGTGTGTGTCAAGAGCAACAACTTCACATGTACTGGAAATATTAGAACAGGTTCCACTAAGCAGTACTGGTAGTTATAGGGCTTATGAACAAAGGAAAAAGTAAGAACTCTACTTCTTTACTGAAGTAAGTGATTAAAAACACACTGATAGTCTTCTTATGAGATGAGTGTGATATGTG
The DNA here is from genome assembly GCA_004026745.1 of Myrmecophaga tridactyla. Lineage (NCBI taxonomy): Eukaryota > Metazoa > Chordata > Mammalia > Pilosa > Myrmecophagidae > Myrmecophaga > Myrmecophaga tridactyla. The sequence continues at coordinate 25,229 of PVIY010017361.1, forward strand.
ATATTTGGGGAACAAAGTATTTTCAGATGGGTCACATCTCTGAACTCAAAGTGAAGGTCACAGGCTAAGAAGCCAGTCTGGATTTACCAAAATTCAGTCTGTAGAGGTCATTTTCAATAATCCTTCTGCTGATTGGCTTATGGCTACAGATTTGGCCAACTGGCTACAGATTTGGAGGTCGCCCCCACCCCCCACTCCAGGTTTGATAATTCACTAGAATGACTCACAGAACTCACTGAAAGTGCTATGCTTACAATTATAGTTTTATTATATTGAAAAGATACAAATAAGATGAAGCTGAAAGAAGAGATGCATAGGGCGAGGTCTGGGAGGCTCTCAAATGCAAGTTTCTATGTCCTATCCATGTGGAGTCAGAACACATCATTCTCCTGGCACAAAGATGTGCTTTCTCTATGATGGGAACTCTGGAGCTTCAGGTGTCCTGAATTTATGTGGGGTCTCATTACATGGGCATGATTAATGAAATCAATGCCCACTGGATGAAATCAATCTTTAGCTCCCTCCCCACCCAAAGGCCTGGGGGAGGGTCCTGATATGACATGGCTCAAAGCCTTGACCCCTAATCACATGGTTGGTCTTTCTGGTGGGGCCTGTCCCCCAGCCTAAGGCTGGAGGTGTGAATGACCCCTCCCTGTCATTCCATTAGCATGTGAACCATCATGTCTTTACTGGACTCACCAAAAAGAACACAATACACTCCTATCAAAGAAAATTTCAAAAATCCAGTTCCTGGGGACAAAGACCAGCTGAGTTTAAAGACCAGCCAAGATTTTCATTACACTGCACTGCTATGATAAGTTGTCATGTTCATTTTTTTTAAGTTTGCTATTCACTGTCATTAGTCATAATAACTCCTTTTAGCCCTTGGCTGAGAACTGTGTCTTAATGCACAGGGCTGCATAGTCTCAGAAGCGCTGTGCTTTTTGCTGTCATGGCGTGATTTCCAGAGCCACCTGTCCTCTGCATCTATGAGAGGATAGAAACTCACTATAGCAGGTGCTGCCAGTGCCCTATCCAGACCTCCTTACTGGGCTGGTGAACCTGTGCTTGAGCTCCTGCAGACTTTGGGTGCCAACCGCTCACACCTATACCCTTCTCCATAAAGCCTGCCCTTTGGCTGAGAGGAGCTGTTTCATCCAGAGATTTATGGGAGATTGGCTCTCACCTCCAACACCTTAGCCAGGCCCTGACTATCCATGTATGAAACCCTTACCTCCAGGTGATTCAACTCTGTGGTGCCATTCTGGCTCCAAAGTCCCCTAAACAAAGTCCCCTAGAACAACCTAAGCCTAGATCTCACCTGAAATCTGCTTCTGTGTAGCTTTCCCCCCTGCTTCTCTCACCCCTTTATGTTCCTCCTGAGAACACTCCTTCAGGAGATCATTTGCCCAAGAATCCCAGCTCTGGCTCTGCTTCTAGTGGACCCAGTCTAGGTCACCACTGTAAACAGGTAGGCTCTTGGGTGAGACTCACCACAGTTCCTTACATGCACACATCCAAGGAGGACAAATCCAAATGCATTGTTGTGAAAACAAGGCTGCAGACTTGCTATTCAATCACTGAGCTTAGTTAAAAGTAAATGGAACTAAGATCTATATCATAGGTTGTGTTTGTCATTCACTCCATGGCATTAGGAGAACAAATATCAACCATAAATGAAGAAAACACACTTCACAACAATGGTTACATGGGGAAGAGAAAATTGGTGACGCTGTAGAAAGGCTGTTGTGTTTCTTCCCAACTTGGATGAATATTCTTAGCAATGGAGAAAAATTGAAAATCATGCTTGCTGGGATCTTAGGGAAGATGCCTAAGATCTTAGGGAAGAAGCCTTCACCCTTCCACCCACAGTTGTGAACTGGATACCAGTCTGGGTCTTGGCTGTGGCCCCAGGACCAGAATGGCTCCCAGACAGCAAGTTCAGACCCTTGCTTCTCCTCTCAACACCCTCTTCTCTTTGGGTGCTCCCAACCATGCTCAGACATCGAATACTAAGGCCATATATCCTACTGCTCACTGGATGGCATCTCTGATGCTGGCACCATTAATTCAATGTGTCCTAAGTTAAGTTCATCTTTTTAGCCCACTGATTTCCTTGATTAGTATCTTCATCTCAGTTAATGACATTACTATTCTCCAGGGTCATTCTGATCAGAAACATAGGAATTATTCATAACAGACGAGTTATTTAACCTCTAGTTGCCTCAGTTTCCTCATTTTTATAAGTGAGGAATAGCAATGATATCCTGTATCAGTTAGTTATTACAACAATACACTGTGTAACAAGCACCTATGTGATCTCATTGACAAAAAGTCAATTATTTATTTAGCACACACCTACAATTTGGCTCGTCTGAATGTGATTTATTGGGGTGGTTCAGCTCCACATGTCCTCCATCCTTCCCCATGGATCAGTGGCCTAGATTGTCCATTTGCTTTCATAATTGTGACAGAAGCACAAGAGGCAAGCTAAATTGCACAAATGTTTTTAAGCCTTTGGTCACATCATACCTGCTGACATTCCACTGAGGAAAGCAAGTCAGTGGTAGGGAAGCACACTTCACCATGGACGTCATGGTGGGAGGGAGGGAGTATCTATGAACAATAATCTAATGTACCTTAATAGTACACCATTCTGCCTCATACCGTTGTTAGAATAATGGAGTTAATATTTCCAAGGCATTTAGAATAGTGTCTGACATACCCATCTATCATCATTTTCTCTCTATCTACCTCTCAATCTACCTTTCTAGCTATCTAAACTTTTTATCATCTATCATCACCTTTCCATCAATCTATATCTATCACCTTTTATATCTACTTACATATTTATCTATCTCTTATATATTCATAGGCATACCTCAGATATTTTTTCAGTCCAGTTCCAGACCACTAGAATAAACTGAATATTGCAATAAAGTGAGTCACACGAGTTTTTTGGCTTCCAAGTGCACATGAAAGTTTTGTTTACACTATACTGCAGTCTATTAAGTATGCAATAGCATTAGTCTAAAAAAACAACATACACACCTTAATTAAAATGTGACAGTGTCAGAAAGTGAGTACATGATGTCAGAAAAATGGTGCCAATCACTTGTTTGACATAGTATTGCCACAAACCTTCAATTTGTAATAAATGCAGTATCTGTGAGGTACAATAAATTGAAGCATAATAAAATGGGGTATGCCTGTATCTATATTCCTATTTCCATCCATTCATCTTTATCCACATATTCATCCACCTCTGCCCATCCATCCATCCATCCATCTATCCATCCATTCATCCATTCATCCATCCATCCATTCATCCATCCATCTATCCATCCATATATCTATTTATCCACCCATATATCCACCCATGTTTCCTATTTATTCCTCACTTCCCTAGGCAGTAAAAACTGTGGTTCTGTAAAATTCTCTTAAATATATTTTAAATATTTCATCTCTACCACATAGCTATAAGAAAGACCATTGGCTTCTTTTATTGACTTCTCTTTACAGTATATTGACCGTACTTCATATTTTCTCTCCTCTGGTCTCAATCCACTGCAGCAAATCAGATTGGGATTCTTGGCTTAAAGGCTTCAATGGCTTCTATATGATATTAAATTAAAATTCTAACTAATACTTGACATGGCATATGACTATGATCTTGCTCTTTCCATCTCCCTGATTTTCAGACAGTTGAGTTCTGGCCTGGCTTGACTCAGGCCAGAGTCTAGTCACATTGCATCTGGAAATTTCATTATAATCCTGAATGCACATGCTCTTGGATTGCTCTATTTTAGATACTTTGGCAAGCTGATCCATGAATGCTGATGAGATAACTTAATGGATTCTGAATGAAACTATGAGGAGAAGGATGGGAAAGCAATTAAATATAGATGAAATCCAGAAGAAAAGAATTGAAGTAAAAGAGAAGCATGGCAATTATAGAAAACCCCAAAACCCATAGTCCAAGCATTGAGGATATTTGCCTTTTATGGATCCCAATGTAGGGTGTCTCTTTGTTGCGGGAAGTGATCAGAACATTCTCTATGTATCAGCTACCTATTGCTGCAAAAGAAATTGTCCCCACATTTAGTGGCTTTAAACAATAAAGGTGTAGCATTTCTCACTGGGTGTTTCTCCTCTCGGTATCATTAAAAATGGTAGCAAGGCACAGAGGAAGAACTTGAAGGCCGGGAGTCAGAGTGCTGAGTTAAGTCTGTCTGCACACTTAAGTCATGTGACATGATCATATCATTTTTTTCAGGTTGGCTTAGGAAGGGACTTTTCAAACTGATTTAGACTCTGTTAACTTGAGAACCTCTCCATTTGTCTCAATTGTTTCTCATATGCATCAGGATATAAAATTAAAAGCTGTATTCCATCTTCTTGAATTATCCTGCTTTTACTTATCTGAAGGAATAACCAGTGACCCTTTACGTCCTCCTTTGCCTGTCTATAGTTTAGCATTTCTCTTTAAGTTCAGGGCATGGATTGAGGATTAAAGCTGGGTTCCTCCTCTTTCCCCTCTTTGCTATGTTGTAATGATGTAATTTGGGGGCTTCCCTTGTTTGTAGGTTTCAGCTGAGCATCAAGGAAAGCATTCATGCTGCCCTTAGTACAGACCTCAAGTATTGCTTATGTTTCTCTGAGAACTGTTTAATGTTGTTCTATGCCTCTAGAAAGACAGAAGTTCCAGTTAAGACTTGCAAAAGGAAAAACTTAAAGCTCCTGCTTATGGCCTTTACAATATCCACCCTAGTTACTTATTAAGGGGTATGCATTGTTATGGGGGCAGGAAAGTGCTCATTGAGAAAAGATTGGTAAAGGTACTATGTGGAACATGGACTAAACCATTATTTAATCACTTTGAGTGTTTAACATTTGCCTCTTATGGACCCCAGTGACTTAACATTTCAGTTACCTACAAGCAACAAATTTTTACTCTCATGCTCTCAAGTCTGCAGATAAGCGATGGTTCATCTGATGTAGTCTGGTTCAGTTTAGGATTTATACCGTAGCCAAGGCCGAAGAGGCAGTGACCATCCCAGTCATACTCTTCTCATGGAGGCCAAGAAGGGAGCAGGAGAACCAGCTACATCTGTCACACGCAGTTACAATTTCTGTGCTTATCATATCAGCCACCATGGTCTAAGCAGTCTCATGACCATGCTCAGGAGGAGATGCTCTGCATTTTCTAGGGGGGTGTGTGTGTGTGGGGGGGTGCTGGAAATTCACCTGGCAGAGGGTGTAGCTGTATAATTTTATTACAGAGTGGAAAACAATTGTCCATTAATTTTACCACACCTACTCAGCTCTTAGACAACTACTTCTCCTTTGACCAGGTTTCAGCAAGTCTTTGAATTCATGCTGACATGGTTGGCTAAAATTCTGTTAACAAGGTTGACTTTCTCCATCTCCTCTGTACTACTCTGGAATGTCTAGGGATCCATGGCCCCTAGGAAGAGATCCTCCATGTGATGACAGCCTCCTATCCCAGTGCCTCAGCTTCCCCCTGTATAGAAATGGAGGTTAAAGACATGGTCTAACAAGTTCTTTTCAAGCCTCAAATTTTCTGATCCAGCAAATGTCAAAATTTTTCGTGATAGTGCTTTCACCCATGGGCCATGTAGCTACTGGGCTATCAGAATTATAGCCAAATACTTGAGTGGTAATAGAGGGGGGTTGATGATGAAAACCCAGAAGTAAACAGAACAGGACAGGGAAGTAGCAGTTCTCCCATCCCACTAGCAGAGGGAGGTGCAGGCCTGGGGCCAGGGAGTGACAGTAACTTGGGAGATGGTGGTGCCTGGCAGAAAGGGGGCCCCTCCCTTTCCCAGTCCCTCTGCCCTGCACCACTTCCACCTCCACAGTCCTGCTGAGTCCTGCCTACCACCTGGCTTCAGGGAAACAAAGGGCGTGGAAGGTGGTGAGTCTTATTCCTCATAATTAGCTGGCTTGAAGCTTAATAATTAGATGACTTGGTCATCTCCTCTAACCATCCTGTGCCATGTTGGTAAAGCCATCAAGTCTGCTTGTAGGGCCACTTTATCACCTGTGCAAACAAGCCTCTGGATAGGGTGGGGCTGGGATTCTCAGTGCTGGGTGGCAATTTACTATGTTTTCAATTTTTTTTTTTTGGTAATTTTTGTTTTGAAATCATTTCAAATACAAAAAAATTACAAGAATAATACAAAGAATTTACTTTTCTGTACCCTTCAGTCAGAATCTCACCCAGAATCTCTAATTGTTAACAGTTTACCACAGCTACCTTATCTTTTTTCTGTATGTATGCACACTATTATATATTTTTTCTGATCCATTTGTGAGTACATTGCAAGCATGCTGCCTTTTCACATCACAGTGTGTGTTTACCAAGGACAAGGGCATTCTATTATGCAACCTCAGTAAAATGATCAAAATTATGGAATGCACATGGATATATAGTGTCATAACTAGCAAAATGTTCTTGAAGCTGCATTGGCTAAGCCACTTGCCGAAACACCGAACTTTGGTTTCATCAATAAGCAGCTTTCCAGCCCTGGGGCATAAACACAAGCCCAAACCTGTGGGCTCCACCTCCACCACCCACACGCCTGACAGAACTCACGGCTAGTACCAAATGATAAGCTAAACTCACCCCACTGTCCTCAGACCCCCTAAAGCTTGTTTTAAACCAGCCATCCTTGACTACCCCCTGCCCTGGGAAATCTACCGCCCTCCACCCTGGACCACAATATAGGCACCAGACCCCGGGTTCCTCTCGCTCTCCTTGTGTGCTCTCATGCATTGGGCCAGCCACTGGAGCTGATGGTGCTTCCTGTCAACCCCTCGTGACACTCCACCCTCTCTGGGACCTGGGAGGGACAAACGATCTTTTCTCATGCATTATGTCCTGGGTTTCCCACTTTGTTGCACCTGATCTCCATGCAGACCCAAATTTAAAATCCAAATTAATTAAAAACACATACTATTGTTTACCCTGAGGTCCATGCAGCTCACCGATTGCATCTAGGTGACCTGTCCCTTTAGTATCCTTTACTGTGGAACAGTTCCTCAGCCTCTCTTGTCTTCACGGTTTTGTCAGTTTTGAGGAGGCTAGCTTTTTTTTTGTCAGAAGTGGGGAATAAGTGCTCCACGCTAGTGGGGATTTAAACCCGGATGAGGGCAAGCCAGCATTTCTTCTTTTTTTTTTTAATTAAAAAATAAGTTTATTAGAGTTGTTGAAAGTTTACAGAAAAATCATGTAGAAAATTTCAGAAAGTTTTCATAGAATTCCCCCCCACTCACACACACAGTTTTCCCAGTTATTAACATTTGGCACTAATGTGGCACTTTGGTTAGTGTTTATGAAGCAGTGTTATTATACTTATTAAGTAGAGCTCATAGTTTACATAAGGTTCACTGTTTCTTTTGTACAGGTCTATGGGTCTTAAAAATGTTTATCCTATTTTCTTTTTGTTTTTTATTTTAACTTTTGTTCCTCTTATAAATTTGTTTATTTCTTATCCATATTTTTTACTCATCTGTCCATACCGTAGATAGAAGGAGCATCAGACACAAGGTTTTCACAATCACACAGTCACATTGCAAAAGCTATATCATTATACAATCATCTTCAAGAAACATGGCTACAGGAATACAGCTCCACAGTTTCAGGTACTTCCCTCTAGCCACTCTAATACGCCTAAAACTAAAAAGGGGATATCTATATAATACTTAAGAATAACCTCCAGGATAACCTCTCGATTCTGTTAGAAATCTCTCAGCCACGCACACTTTATTTTATCTCATTTCTCTCTTCCTTCTTTTGGTCAAGAAGGTTTTCCCAATCCCTTGATGTCGAATCCCAGCTCATCCTAGGATTTTTGTCCCACATTGCCAAGGAGTTTACACTCCTGGGAGTTATGTCCCACGTAGAGGGGGGAGAACAGTGAGTTCACTTGCCTTATCAGCGAGAGAGAGAGAGGCCACATCTGGCAACAAAAGAGGTTCTCTGGGGGTGACTCTTAGGTCTAATTTTAAGTAGGCTTAGCCTATCCTTTGCAATGATAAGTTTCATAGGGGCAAACCCCAAGACTGAGGGCTTGGCCTATTGATTTGGTTGTCCCTTCTGCTTGCGAGAATATTAGGAATTCTCCAAATGGGGAAGTTGAATTTTCCCCCCTTTCTCCCTCCCCATTTGCCCAAAGGTACTTTGCAAATACTTTCTTATTCACTGTTCAAATCACTCTGGGATTTATCAGGGCATCACACTAACCTGGAAAAACCAACAAAATCTCATGCCCTATTCAAGGTTCCATGTACTTATGGTGTTCAATTAAACTGTCCACCTAGGTTAAATTAGGAAATGCACTAGTTAAAAAATGCATAAATTTTGCACCAAATAAACATTTATTGCTTTAGTCTCACACAGAAGTTGAAGTTTTAAAATATGAATGACCATCTATTGTCAATACTCTGCAATATTGGCATTCCTTTGTTCTTCCTCATGCAAAAATATTTTTTAATTTGTACCTTTAGTCACTAGCATTGTACACTCTAGGCATTCCTAAATTATACCATCTCACTCTTTATCTATCTTTCTTTCTGGTTTCAGATATGCCCCCAGCACTTCTCCCTCTATCATTTTCACATTCAGCTTCATTCAGTATACTTACATTACTGTGTTACAATCAGGTACTATTGTGCTATCCATTTCTGAATTTTTACAATCAGTCCTATTGCATAATCTGTATCCCTTCAGCACCAACTATCCAAAATTTACCCTATTTCTATCTCCTAATAACCTATGTTCCTAACTGAAATTCTCCAAGGTCACTCATTAATGTTAGTTCACATCAGTGAGACCATAAAGTATTTGTCCTTTTGTATCTGGCTAATTTCACTCAGCATAATGTCCTCAAGGTCCATCCACGTTGTTACATACTTCATGACTTTATTCCGTCTTACAACTGCATGATAGTCCATCGCATGTATATATCACAGCTTGTTGTGGGGGGGTCACTCATCTGTTGATAGACATTTTGGCTGTTTCCATTTCTTGCCAATAATAGCAAATAATGGTGCTATAAACATTGGTGTGCAAATATCTGTTTGTGTCCTTGCCTTCATGTCCTCTGAACAGATACCTAGCAATGATATTGTTGGATCATATGGCAATTCTATACTTAGCTTCCTGAGGAACTGCTAAACTGCCTTTCACAGTGGTTGTAACATTTTACGTTCCCACCAACAGTGGATAAGTGTGCCTTTTTCCACATCCTCTCCAACACTTGTCATTTTCTGTTTTTTTGATAATGGCCATTTTAGTGGGTGTCAGATGATATCTCATTGTGGTTTTGCTTGGCTCTTCTCTAATAGCCAGGGAAGTTGAGTGTCTTTTCATGCGACTTTTAGCCATTTGCTTTTCCTCTTCTGAGAAGTGTCTGTTCATGTCTTTTGCCTATTTTTTAATTGTGTTGTTTGTCTTTTGTTATTGAGTTGAAGAATCTCTTTATAAATTCTGGATTCTAGACCCTTATCTGATATGTGGTTTCCAAATATTGTCTCCCAATGCGTAGACTGCCTTTTTACTTTCTTAAAAAAGTTATTTGATACACAAAAGTGCTTAATTTTGAGGAGTTCCCATTTATTTATTTATTTCTTCAATGCTTGTGCTTTGGGTGCAAGATCTAGGAAACTGCCTCCTATTACACATTTTAGAAGACATTTCCCTACATTGTTTTCTACAAGTTTTATGGTCTTGGCTCTAATGTTTAGGTCTTTGATCCATTTTGAGTTAATTTTTGTATAACGTGTGAGATATGGATCCTCTTTCATCCCTTTTTCATGTAGATATCCAGTTCTCCAAACACCATTTATTGAAGAGACAGTTCTGTCCCAGGTGAGTTGGCTTGACTGCCTTACCAAAGGTCAATTGTCCATAGATGAGAAGGTCTATATCTGAATACTCTATTCGATTCCTTTGGTCAGTATATCTGTCTTTATGCTGGTATCATGCTGTTTTTAGTAACCTATATGCAACCTAAAATTTCCCACGGCCACTTTTAAGTATACAATTCAGGGCTGTTAATTACATTCCCAATGTTGTGCTCCGATCACCACCATCCATAATCAAAACTTTTCCATCAGCTCCAATAGAAGCTTTGTTCTGGTTAAACATTTTCTCCCCATTTCGCACCTCCAGCCCTGGTAACCAGAATTCTAATTTCTAACTCTAAGAATTTGTACATTCTAATGATTTCTTTTAAGTGAGATTATTTAATATTTGTCCTTTTAACTCTGGCTTATTTCAATATGATATCTTTAAAATTCATCTATGTTGTAGCATGCATGAGGACTTCATTCATTTTTAGGGCTGAATAGTATTCCATCATATGGAATATGTCACATTTTGTTTATCTTTTCCTTTGCTGATGGACACTTGGGTTGATTCCTCTTGTTGGCTATTCTGAACAATTCTGCTATGAACATTGGTGTACAAGTGTTTATTTGAGTTCCTGCTTTCAGTTCTTTTGGGTATCTACCTAGAAGTGGAATTGCTGGGTCACATGGTAATTCTATACTTCACTTTCTGAGGAACCACCAAACTGGTTTCCATAGTTGCTATACCATTTTATATTTGCACCAACAGTGTACAAGTGTTCCTTTTCCTCATCTTCACTAACACTTATTATTTTCTGTTTGTCTTTTTTTTTAATAACAGGTAAGTTATTTTGTAGAATGCCCTACAGTTTGGATTTGTTAATCTATTAGATTCAGGCTATGCATTTTTGGCAGAAAAATCACGGAAGTGCTGTTCCTTGGCGCATCACATGAGGAGGCCATGATATCACTTTATCTGATTGATGAGAGAGATGCTAACTTTGTTCTCAAGCATCAGGTGGTATCTGCCAGGTTTAGCTATTGTAAAATTACTATTTTTTCCCTTTATAATTAATAAGTATTTCATGGGGAGATGTTTTGAAATTATCCTTATATACTGCTTTTTATCTAATTTCTCTTCTTAGATTCATTGTTCACTAATAATTCTTACCTGAATCAATTATTAACAGTTGTCAAATGGCGATGTTTCTAACTCCATCAATTCTCCTACATTCATATATTGCATTCTACTGTAAGGAAGAACGTTCTTTTATCTATCTATCTATCTATCTAATCTGTGTCTATCTAATCTATTATCTATTAAAAATGATGAGTTCATATTGAAACCTCCAATTCCAACACAATAAGATTCATTCTATTTCTTCTTCCTTTCTGTAACTGTAAACTTTCTTTGACAGTTCTAACTCTGGAGGCCATTATCACAATCTATTTACTTATTTTCTCAATCCTAGACTTCAAAGGAAATAAAACTTTATTCTAGGTCAGGGTTTTCCAAAATTTTCCCCACAGAGCACTATTTCTGAAGATAGATGTTAGCTAAAAAGCAAAGTAGAAGATTCAAAATCATCTATGAAAGTTTGAAGAAAATTAGTCAGGTTCTTTATTGCAGATATTTTTCATGTTTTAATGAATATTCTGATGTGGAGACTTTTATATATAGAATATTTTCAGCATACTGGTTCAAGGGATTTAAAATATTTTAGTGAAGGACACATATTAACACTTAAAGATATGTTTGTGTTGCATGTTACAAGCTGCAAAATGCCATTTTAGATTTTTCTCGATTTTTATACAAGTGTCATTGACATAAAGGAGTTTTGTACTTTTGAGAATATCCAGTTTTGGAGAACATTTAGAGAGCAGGTTTTCCCTCTATAATTGATCATTGTTAAGAGACTCCACATGTAGGGGGAAGGGTAGAGATAGGGGAATGCGTGGGGGCAGCACTTGGGATGTCAGAAACAGGGTTGGGATGGGATTAAAGGAGATTGAGCCTGACAAATGAGCAAACATCAGTTCATGCCAGACGTTACATGTACGAGTGTGTTTATGGTGGTGGTGGTGAGGGGGCGAGTGCACATTTTATTCAAAGTGTAACAAGAAATCTTCAGAAGTTTTTACAAGGACATAACACGATGTCTCATGCATTATTAAAGGGTCTGTGTGGTCACAGCAAAGACAATGGCTTAAGCCAGCAAACTGTGAAGAATGGACAACAGTTAGGAGGGGATTTCAGGGGTCCAGGAAAGAAAACGTGTCAGCTGGACTGCCGCTGTGGCTAAGAGAAGGGGAGAGAATGAACTGAAGTCACGTGTCAGAGGCAGGAAGGAGAGTACTTGCTGATGGCCTGGGTAGGAGAGAACAAAAAGTTCAGCCCCAGCTTGAGTGAATGGCAGTGACAATTACTAAGCAGGAGAGTGAGCAGATTGTAAAGTGTGGGGTGGGGGAGACTTGCGCTCACAGATCCTTGGAAAAGTGAGGAGTATAGGTCAATACCCCTCAAAAGGAACCTGTGGATTCCAGCCTAAGAAGCTCAAGGTTTCCATTAGTTTGGAGGTGAAGCATCGAGGATGCTTTCATTTTGATGATGACCTTCATTTTGAGTGGTATCAAAATGTCTTTCTATAATGAAATAGTGAATGTAGATTTTTTGACAGTCTTACTTCAAAAAACAAAACATTGCCAAAAATTAATTCAAATTAAAAAAAATCATTTGTTAAGGGGACCTATAGTCTGCAACCTGTAGCCTGGAGAGGTCTGAAGGAGTGTTGGGATTGGAGGGAAGGTGGGAATGGTGGCCTTTAGAGTTCAGAGTGCTCAAGGGCTGCTGTGGGGAACAGGGACCCCCAAAGAAGAGGGTCCCCTACCCCACAATAAAGGGCAGGTTGATATATTGACATATCAGAGATGAAGAAGAAAGCCCTAAGAAAAGAATCCCCACTGGGGCCACAGGGACTGCAAGGCTGAAGGGCGGCCTCAGTGCCCGCAGCTACCCTGCTCTCCCCAGTCCTGCTGCTTGGAGTTTGGAGAGACTCTCCCTAAGGCTGGGGCCTGCATTCTTCCCTACTTGGTGACCACCAGAGGGAGCATTTGACTGCTGATGATCAGCTCTTCTTGTGGCTTCTGCTTCTAGCCTTTCTATGAGCGGCTACAGTTCTGAAGTGGGCCCTGGGCTTGATTTAGGGTCTTCCTTTGCAATTTAAATGCTCTCTGAGTGCTGTTTTGGGCTCTGGAGAACCCTGTCTCCACCACTCTGTCCTCGCTCTGTTGGAATACCTGAGGACATCTCATGATTGCTGAACAGGACAATGGTCAGTAGATGGCAGCAGCCTCCCGGCTTTGGAGCACCCGTCCCCAAGTCTACAGAAATTCCTGAAATTGCACCCACCTAGGAAGGCGAGATGGGCCTAGAATTGACCCTCTGGGAAGAGAGGTATCATCCTGAAGCTGGTGACAACGAGTTTGTGGCCACACCTGTGGATAAATTTATTTTCTGTCCTCTTTCCTTATTCTACCAGTCTTTTCCCTTTCTGTCTTTTCTCCATTCTCTCACTTGTCTCCTTTATCTAGCCACCTCTTTCCCTCTTCCTTATGATGGTCTCTGTGGGTCAGAAGTGTGATTGTTAGGGAACATTCTGCCTTGTTCCAGTTGTCAATAAGGACAAGTGACCCACCTGTGATGGACATTTTGCCACCCAAGATGAGGTGACCAAGGAAAAAGTTCAGGTGAGTCCAGAGCTGGTAAGTTCCCCCCTATTGGCACCCACTCAGGCGTGAAGTTCATGAATCACTCCAAACTTTGCACTTCACTTTTAGGCATGATCATAACCATCACCACCAGCACCATCACCACTACCACCACTCTGATCACCTCTACCGCCACCACCACACCACGTCCACCCCTAAACCTACCTCCAACCCCACCATCACCACCACCACCACCATACCACATTCACCGCCACATCGCATCCACCACTACCACCACCATCATTACCATCAACACCAACATACATCACATCTGCCATCAGCATCACCTCCACCACCACCACCACACCACGTCCACCCCTAAACCTATCCCCAACCCCACCATCACCACCACCACCACCACACCACATCCACCGCCACATCGCATCTACCACTACCACCACCACCATTACCATCAACACCAACGCACATCACATCCGCCATCAGCATCACCCGCCAACACCACACCACGTCCACCCTCACCCTCATCCCCCCACCACCACTGCTATTACCACCACCATTACTACAACTACCCCCATCATCATCACCACTTCCACCACCACCATTACAATAACCACCATCCCCTCCGCTGTCAGGAGTCAGAAGTTATTCTGCATTGCACATTGTGCTAAACTCTTTATAACCTTATTTGATTATATAACCACCCTAATTCTATACTTTTATAGACAAAGAGAAGGTGGCCACTGGGTTTGAACTGAGATATGAGAGCATAATGGCCAGCTTTCTGTTTTCAGAACGACCTTGCAATCAAAGAAATGAAGAGACTCACCTTGTTTCTTAGCTCTCTCCCCAATATATTCCATCATTTCTGTCCCAGCTTGCCAAACCTTCCCTCCCTCTCTAGCTTTCTCAGAACACCAGCAGTATTGTCCTCTCACTGGTCCACATTTCTCCTGCCTCAAATTCTGTTCTCCTGGTTCTGAAATTTTCAGAGTACTTTATCACCTGCCATGAGAAGTGCCAGAGTGTTGTCCTCTGAGGCTGCCCTCCTTGGTTTTGGACTTCATGTAGACTGGCCTCCAGGGAACTGGGCTCTGTGCTGTTCTGCACACATATACCAGTCTAGGTTCATGTGATTTTACCCTCCTGGAAAGTTCATCTTCACCTTCCCACTCTATGTGATCTTTGCCATGATCTAAGCCACCTTTTCTTCATGTTCTGGTCCAAACACACCTTCTCTATGAACCCCTTCTTGGTCCACTCCGTCAGAGATAAACTCTTCTCTAGGTCGAGTGTCATAGCACTTTTACCTTTACCGGAGGAATTTACCACCCTTCACTTTGGGTCTTTCTGTCTCTGTATATATTTCTGTCATGCACAGAATTTCCTGGATGGCTGATGTGGAGCCTCCTTCCTCTATGTGATTTACCTCTTGAGATCCCTAAAATAATCCCAAACAAATAATAATAAAAACAATATTAATAAAACAGCTAGCAATGAAGATGGCACTCGTGAAGTCATCATATCCTCACAATAACTATTTCGTAGGTGCTATTAATATCCCCACTTTATAGCCAAAGAAACTGAGGCACAGAGAGTTTAGGAAAATATCTCAAGGTCACATAGCTTTAAATAACAGAATCAGGATTTTAACCTGTATTGTCTGGATCCAAAACTACGCTTCTGTAATGAAGTTAGGTGTCCCAGCTGTCTGCACTCTTCAAATCCTTTGGACGTTTGAGAGATTCTATGTGGGTCAGTTAAGCTGGAGTTCAGTGGATTGGTCTCTTTAAAACTCCAGAGTCATTGCTCCCTTCCATGCAACATTACAGTTATTCACATCTATGTGTCTTGGCTCAGACTCCTATTGAAATTCCTTTTATATTATTGATTCCTTTCATTGGTTCTTCTTCTTCTGTGATTCAGCAGATACTACCTTCTCCAGGAAGGTGACTGCCTGCTGTGTGGTCCCCCAAAGCAGATCCTAAGTCAAGGATGTAATTTCAAGTGGTTTATTTGGGAGGTGGCCCCAGAAACACTACTTGGGGAGTGAAGGGATACAACAGGGAAGGGAAGGTGGCCAATACAAAGGGTATTAATGATCAGGCTACTGCTGGGGCCAACCGCCCATTCTTCTGGGAACTCTTAGGAGACATGAGAGCATGCCAACTGCCACCAGCCACCAGTTCAGGGATCCTGCAGGGGCACTAATTCTCTAACACTCTGGCCTGCCACTTGTACAGGTAAACCAATGCAGATACTGGCAATCGGATGGTGGGTTAGTGGGCACTGATGCAGTGAGGGCCGGGGGAACATAGGTTAAGGCACCCTGGTGTTTACCACTGCAGCTGTGATGCCGTCCTCCTCCCCAGCTGCTAGGTGAGTTTGACATACTTTCTTTGTGCTCTCTAGTGCCTTGTTCTCTTCTCTGATTTTTGTTTGCCTGATTAGAACCCCACTTTCATACCAGAATGAAAGTTCATTAAGTACTTCAATCCTTCTTGATTTCTCCAGCACCCAATAGAGTGTCCAGCACAGAGTTGGAGCAAATAAATGAGGCCCAATTTATGACAACCTGGTAAAGCTCCCACAAATCTTCATTTGGAAATTTTAATTTACAGGGTAATACTCTTGAATAATTAAAAGATAAAAATATTTTGTAGAAGCTGTAGGAACAGAAAGCAAATTGCTGCAGGCAATTTAGATAAATTAAAATGCATAGGAAGTAGGAGAGAAAGAAAAGGTAATCAGTGGTATGGTGGATCAGAAATAAAATAAGGTAGAAGTGAAAATGAATCCCAGGTGGTCTGAAGCTCCTTCCCTTTTGAGTGAACAAGGAATAAGTAAATGGCTGTCACTGGAAGGAAAATGCCAGCAGGCAGTTATAGTGGCGTCCAGGGACAGATCATCACCTGGGCATCTTGGCGAATATGGTGACTGAACTGGGTGGACACTGTAAGTAGCCATCCATGTACTTTGTCCAGATGATACTTGATCATCCCAAAGATTAAGTAAAATGTTTTTCTGTATATTTTAATGTTTTTCTACAACTCTACAGTTCATTGTACTCCAATTATGTGGATTTGGGGTCCTGGTATCAAAGGTACCCAAGAAAGAAAAAGTGATGAGCAGAAACAAAGTGGGCTCTGAGTTTTGTTTTCACCTGTCCTGTACCCTGTGCTGCCTATGGAGGCCGTAGACGTCTGCCTGTTCTGTTCAGTGGCCATTCGTGGTAGCCATTAGGGCTGTCCTCTGGATATTGATGTTTTTTCTTATGAGTACAAGGTGGGTTTGCTCCTTCCCTTCCTTTGAGTTAGGTGTTATAATGCAGCTTGCTCTGGCCAACAATATGGAAAAGGAGGTGACAAGTGGTGTCACCTTTGGGGAGCCTGAGCTTGCTCCTTGGTGCCTGGGGTTGCTGCAGACAGTGCCTTCTCCATCAGCCTGGGAGCTTGGATGAGTTAAGCCCCCCCGACCAACATGCAGTGCATCCGTGGCATAGGCAGGAGTCAGTACTTGTGGTCTGGAGTCACTGAGGCTTGGAGTTTGTTCACAATGAGGATATGACAAAGTGAGGACAGAAACTTTGATTATTGACTGAAACCAGAAGAAGAAAAAGAGGAAAACAGAGGAAGCAGATGAAAAGGATGAAAAAGAAGGAAGAGGCATGGGACAGGAATCAATTACTTGAGTGCTTTTATAAGACTCTTTCTTAAAACTTTTGTGATGCTATCTAAAAAATAAACTCTATCCCCCTTCCTTACTTTAAGAAATCGGATATCTATGACTCTTTAATGACCATGCTAAGGGGAATATCTTCCTGTTATTGAGCAGCAAGTGTGGAAGGAATTAAAATAGACCCAGGTAGACCCATCTGCTTCTTGCCCTGGGCAAGAAATGCAATTTTTCCAAACTTCAAAGTTTGCATTCGTAAAATGACCTATTTTTTTTCCATCTCAAATGGGTTCATCAAATGATTCTTAAAATATGAAGATGGGTTTACCAAAAGTTCACTCTTCCTCTTCACCAACACAGAGTGTTTTGCATTTTACCAACCGTCTTTTTAGGCACCTTTTAGATACAGTTTAATGCCAACCTCTCCTCAATCTCAGATCTGCCTTTCCAGTTCTTTGAAGATCATCTCCCCCCAGCTATCTAAAGCTCACATCAAGTTCAACACATGCAGTATTGAACTTGTTTTCCCACTTAAAGACCTCACCAGGTGCTCAGAATAGAAACAGACCCCTTAGTTCTCACACCCAGCTGGTAAATTCTGCACCCAATGTTTCTTGCATCTTTCAGGGTCCATCCCCTGGCCAATCACCAGCTCATCCTTCCCCTGAGCTTCCACTCATTACAGCTCCATAGCTAGGCACCCTGAGTCCGCTCCTTCAAGGCATTTTGGTGAGTTTAATTAAAAAAAAATAGAGAAAAGTATAACCAACATCATGCACCTTGGTCTTTTTTCCCATATGTTGAAAAAAAGTTAAATGCATGTTTTCAATCCACCCGTTTTATATCTATGAACTGTTTTTTTTTCTAAAGTAAATAATATAAGATACCATTCCAGAACCCATTGTCGTAAAACAACAATTATTTATTCTCGCTCACATGTCTGGGAGCTGGCTGGGCTTGGTTCTAAGAGGCTGGTTGAGCACAGATCTGCCTCCTATGTGTCTCATCCTCCTTGGGCCAGTGGGCTGCCCAGGGCATGTTCTGGTGGTGATGGCTGAAGGTGCGAATGCATTTCAAGTCTTTGCTTGCACTATGTCTGCTTAACTCCACTGCCAGGCCTGACATCAGTGGGTGGGGGAGGTATACCATATCTCTGATGGGAGTACTTGAAAAGTGCCATGGCAGATGTTTGAATATAGGGAAGCGTGAAGAATCAGGAGTGCATAAGTCATTTTATTACAGATTTTTACAGAACACTGATGGCTGACTACTCATTTTATTATCATTAATGCACTTAAGTCACGAATTTTTACATGAAGAGATTATCTTATGATCAAATAATTTTGGAAAATGACTTGGTTAACAAAATTGTATATATTGCATTTCTATGGTAGGGTGCTGAGAGCATAGATTCCCCTTCCTTGAATCTTTGTGCAGTGGTGTTCCGTGAAAGTCTTTGGGAAGTGAACTGGTACTCAAATTCATTGGCATGGCACAAAAGGCACATTGCTATACGACCTTGTCTACATTTTCAGTGTCAGTCTTACTGCACACCCATTTCCTTTGCCACCCTGGCCTGGATCCCTGACTTTGCTCATGCTTTGCCCTCCCCCAGGCGTGCTGCCTTGTCCTTCAAAGCTCTCATATCTTCTAATGAGCTCTCCCCACCTGCAACATGCTTTCTCCCCTCTGCCTTCCCCAATTTACCCATCTCCTTTATGGGATTTTTTTTTTTTGTATGCTGTATGGTGTGAGTCACATATTCTTTTTCCATGTGAGTGTCCCTTAATTACAGCATCATTTGCTGAATTTTTGTTTGTTTGTTTTTTCATTTGTTTGTTTGTTTGGGAAGTGTACGCACCAGGAATTGAACCCAGGTCTCCTGCATGGCAGGTGAGAATTCTACCACTGAACTACCCTTGCCCCCCATCTCCTTTATGATGGGACAGTGGTGAGCTATGGGTAAGGGACCTTCCAGCTGGAAGAGAGCAGGACCTTGTGCTAGGAATGTAGAAGGCAGACAGAGGCAGTAGTTTTGGGGAAAAGGAGATAAGCAAGTTTCACAGTCCAGTGTTGGTTCCAGGTCAATGGAACGTCAAGCCTTCTGGCTGCAAGTGTGGTGAAACCATTCCAACAGCATATTGCTGAGGGGCAGACCACAGATAAGAACACAGTGCCCTTTTATTGCTAGTTTGTCCTTGTTCTCTTGGACTTTGTACTTTCCTGAATGCTGGGAGAATCAGGACAGCAGTTCCCTGAGGGGCCTTACCCCATTGCTCTGTGCAGATTGTGCCCTTCACATTTTAAAATGAAATACAGAAGAGCATATGGCTCACTTGTCAATGTGCAGTGAGGCTCAGCAAGACACTATACCCACTTTGTTATATTTGGGTGGGTCGGGGGGCATGTAGTGTGGAGCTTGGGAATTGGAGCTTTGTATTCAGAGGAGAATCACTCAGAGGCAAAGGAGCATTCTGTTTCTCAGGTGTGCAAGGTCAGGTGACCTTGAGGCTGGTGTCTCTTTGTGTAGCATTTATGTGTTTACATGTGGTTTGCCGACCACCTCCACTCATCACAGTGGAGGTAGGCCAGGCCCGGGGAAGGTGATCAGGAAAGGGGACAACTTAATAAAATCTGCTGTGACTCCTTATGTAAATTCCTACCTCCTACACAGTCCAATCCCTGAAACCCCAAACTGTGACCCAGTCCGGCCTGATGTGTGGTTTCCTTGCTCTTCTCTCATTAATGCTCCCCAAAGCGCACTCACCTTTTGTCTCTTAAATAAGTCTTTAATTATTTTGCTTCTTTGTTTAAAACTCATGGAAGGCTACAGTACACAACCCCTGCGCCCTGCACACTGCCGTGTCTCCAGCCCAATGCTGCCCAGGCTGTAATTCACCACAGAGGCTTCATCCTGTGTCCCTGAGCCTGCTGTACCCTCCCCAGACTGAATGGGGAGAATGCCTGTTTCGGTTCCCTTCTCACTCATTTCTCTATTCTGTCAGTGCTCACAGGTGGGTAACCTGCAGGAAGTCTCCTCTCATCCCCCATCCCCTCATCTCTCTAGGCTGGGACAAATGCTCCCAGAGCCACACCTAGCACATGAACCGATGGCCAAGACATGGAACAAAAACAGATCATGTCTAGTATTCATTTTGCATCATTACTACATTATTCCAATTATATAATACCTTTTTTTTTTTTTTTTTTTTTTGCATGGGCAGGCACTGGGAATCGAACCCGGGTCTCCAGCATGGCAAGAGAGAACTCTGCCTGCTGAGCCACCATGGCCCACCCTATAATACATTTTAATATCAGGCATGGCAGATTTTTCTAATGTTTTTAACTATTTCTATATATTCTTCCAAATGACTTTTGGCATCTTCAAAGTGATTAAAATGGATATTAATGATGGTAGCACAATATGAATGTAATTAACCCTACTGAATGTAATTAATATACTTGAATATAGTTAAAATGGGAGATTTGAATTGTATATTAATAGTACAATAGTTTAAAATTGAAAAAAATGATGAAAAATTTACTTAAATGGAATTGATATATATCTATCGATGAATTAGAAACAAATTAACATCTTTATAATATTTGTATATTATTCTAATATAAAATAATTACAAAGCTCCAGTTACTAGGTCATTTAACCTCTCTTCTCAGTAAAATTTTCTTATTCTTCGTAACGAACTCACACATTTTTTTGTGATGTTATTGCTGGCCATTTTTTTGCTGTTGGGAGTAGAGTTCTCTTTTTTTTTCCTTTATAAATTCTGTTTTTTGCTAGTATCTAGGAAAGCTACTGATATTTGGATTTTTGCTATGGATTCAGCCATGTTACTGAACACTTACATTGATTATAACAAACTTTAAGTTGATCCTTTTGAGCTTTCTAGACATGAGAATATTTTTTACAAATAAGGATGTTCATTTTTTCTTTACTCACATTTTTAATTTATTTGGTTGTATATCTGATTGCATTAGCAGGAGCCTGTATGCTATATGTCTTTTTATTTCCAGGACTTAGTATCACGTAATGCTCCCCAGAGTTGGGTAACAGATACTTGCTAAGTGATGCTTTATTGGTGCCACACACTGGGGACATTTAAATGCTGCCCTGTGTTGCCAATTTTATTTTACTTTTTTCACTGTATATTTTCATAACCAACATTTGTATAGCATTTTACAGTATTCAATGTTTTTTCACAAAAGCATTATTTCATTTATTCCTTAACACAGTATATTCCTTATTGTGATGCAAATGAATCTCAGAGAGATGTCCTCACTGCTCTCTGGCTGTGGCGGACACTGTGGTATATCCCAGCTTTCTCCTTCCACAGTGACTCTTGCTCCCCTAGATGTTGGGATGGTGACCACTGACGACTCATGCCTGGGTCCTGTAGGCATTCGTCTTGGTCAAGCACGCTGCTTTGTCTGAGTTCATGCTCTTCTTTATTTCTGATAAATGGTCTATATGGGGGTACAAAGGCCCATCTCTATTGGCTCAATTTGCTACAGCTGTGAGGGTTGACCAGCTCCAGAGCTCCCTGTCAGCCAGAGTCATCTAAGCCCCCTGTTGAACAGCATCTCAATCCAATTTCTCCCTCTGCCCTTCCTGACTCCCTGAGTTCGGCGTGTGAGCCTCAATAAATCTCCTGCACATGACTCTCTCTGAGTCTGCTTCCAGGGAACCCAAACCAAGAGAGTGGCAGGGTCAAGACCCTGTCCTTTAAACTGCTCTGTGTTGTCTAGAAGAATCTATATATCCCTTACAGACCAATATGTGTTGGATGATCCAAATGTTCTTAGACCTGAGACTTGCTCAAGGGGAAATGTCTAGTCTGGAAAGTTATGTGTCTCCTAAAACTTCTTACTCAGCCCAGATATAGTACCTTGAGTGAAATAATAGCCAAAGCTTCCATCTCTATTGTACTTTATGAAATCCAGTACCTAATTTCCTTTTGTCTACCCAATGAGGAAGACTCAGCAGGTAGCACAAAACCCTTTTACTTAAGAGGAAATAAACAGAAGGAAGGTTGGGGATGAGAAGTTAGGTCCTATAATGTTCAGTTCAATTTTCTTCCCATTACACAGTAAGCTTTTTTGGTGGCCCTGGCAGCAAGACTGTAGCTTTGGGTATGCCACCTCCATCTCTCATTGGGTCAGTTGGAAATGGCTTTGGCTATGAGTTACAGGAGTCTTGAGAAAAGTGGCTTCTCTGTGAAGACATTCACCATTCACCAATAAGTGATGGGGTGATATGATCCCAGAGCTGGGTTGATGTTGCAAAATGTGAGCCAGGGCTCAGGCTGTTTCTCTTCATCCTCTGCTTTACTACGTGGATGCTTTGTTCTTGGGAACATTGTACATGACGGAAAAACAGGGCACTATACCTCCAGGTATCCTGTTTCTACATTGTGGCTTCCAAAGGCAAGGAGATGGAGTAGGAGGTGATTATAGGGAACAAGGTAGGAAAGGAAAGAGAGAGAGAGAAAGGGGGAGAAGGAAGGCAGGAGAAGAGGGAAAGAGACAGAGAACCTTTTCCCAGGGCGTCTGTCCTTTTATCTAGGATAAAGGTTTTCCTAGATATGCCCCAGGACACTTCTTACCTCTGCTGGAATTGTATTCCATCGACCCCAAGGGTGAGAAAGGCAGAGAAATCAATTGTCTGGTACTTTCAGCCTCTGTCCTTGGAGGCAGGCAGGAGGAAAGGTGTTGGTTATGGCTGTAGGTTGGCCGCCCAGGAATGCCTGCCACACATGGGCAGATTCATTTAGGACCCCAAAGGAGTCCTACTTGGCCTCACACCACAAAGCTTTGGCCTTGTTTTTTGCAGTGTCTGAAGGAGATGTCCAGCCGCCTGGGGAGGGTCCCTGGGAAGGTCCAGGAGAGCATCCCTGGGAACTTGCAAGTATTTGTGGGGTGGGGATGGGGGCAGAAGGCTGGATTCTGCAGGTCTATATTTTCTTAAGAGTAGAGCAGAGACCATAGTTAGTGCTCAATGAATGCCTGAACAGTGAAAAAACACTCACTGTTTTTTCTCTTTAGCATTCTATGGCTCTGTTTAGGCCATTTCTTCTTGTCCTCTCAAATTACTGGCAGTCTACTTTACTAACTCCAAATTAGAGCCAAATTAGTCACTTATAGTTTCTCCATTAATAGTTCCCTTAAAGAATAAAAAGAAGAAGAAAATAAAATAGTGAAATACACAAAAAGCAATTACCATAATGCAGACCAGATTTAGAACGTAGTCCCTTGTAGTGTAAGGTTTGCAGAAGGGCAGATCTAGGTCCAAATCCTGTCACTTAAAAGCTGTGTGAATCCCTTCTCAGAAGAGGAAATACAAATGTCCAAAAGTCACATGAAGAGATGCTCAACTTGCCTGGCTATTAGAGAAATGCAAATCAAAACCACAATGAGATATCATCTCATACCCACCAGAATGGCCATTATCAATAAAACAGAAAATAACAAGTGCTGGAGAGGATGTGGAGAAAGAGGCACACTTATCCACTGTTGGTGGGAATGTCAAATGGTACAACCGCTGTGGAAGGCAGTTTGGTGGTTCCTCAAAAAGTATAGAATTGCCATATGACTCGGCAATACCATTGCTAAGAATCTACTCAGAGGACATGAGGGCAAGGACACAAACGGAC
This sequence comes from Myrmecophaga tridactyla, assembly GCA_004026745.1. Classification (NCBI taxonomy): domain Eukaryota; kingdom Metazoa; phylum Chordata; class Mammalia; order Pilosa; family Myrmecophagidae; genus Myrmecophaga; species Myrmecophaga tridactyla. The sequence continues at coordinate 49,174 of PVIY010017361.1, forward strand.
ATTTGCACACCAATGTTTATAACAGCATTATTTACAATTGCGAAGAGATGAAAACAGCCAAAACGTCCATCAACAGAGGAGTGGCTAAACAAACGGTAGTATATACATACGATGGATTATTATGCAGCTATAAGACAGAATAAAGTTATGAAGTATGTAACAATGTGGATGGACCTTAAGGACATTATGCTGAGTGAGATTAGCCAGAAACCAAAGGACAAATACTGTATGGTCTCACTGATATGAACTGACATTAGTGAATAAACTTGGAGAATTTCGTTGGTAACAGAGACCATCAGGAGATAGAAATAGGGTAAGATATTGGGTAATTGGAGCTGAAGGG